>NJPS01000060.1:0-123346 GCA_002946415.1 Rutstroemia sp. NJR-2017a BVV2
TAAACCAAATATCAAGTACTTATATATTCGGTATTAGAATATATTTTATTTTTTATCTAAATTAGATTATTACTATTAGGTTGAATTTATTCTATATTTTTGTAAAGTAAATAAGTTTATACTTTGCTAATATAAAATATATTTTATAGTACTAGATATATTCTAGGATTTTCCGATATATATTAGTAAACTTATTATAGTTAGTCTCTATATTTAAGTTTATCATAATTAAATATATATTATCGATAAATCCTTTTATATATAGTTCTTGTTTTGAGAATAAATATATTCGAATAAGTTCTATATTATAGAATAGGAAAAGTATCGATAAAAGTAATAATTTTTAAAATATTTCTATTTATAGAGAGAATTCCTTTAATATCTTATTAACAAATAAGAATTATATAGTTCTATTATTTAGAAAGCTTATTATTTATTTACTAACTTATTTAAGAAAACTAAGTTTCTAGATTACTATTATTAGATATAAGTAGATAACTATATTAAATATTTCTACTATATCTAGTAAAAATAATATTACTATTTATTCTTTATTTACTTAGATTAACTTGATTATTGAGATAAATAAATCTAGTATTGTTATTATATTTCTTTATACTTTTGTTTTTATTTATTTATCTAATAACAAATTATATTATTCAGTTATATTATAGATCTTCTAGATTATAATTTTCTGAATCAGCTTATCTAATATAATTAATAATATAATTAGTTATTAGGTTTTTACTTATTTATAACTCGGTTTTCCAGGTTTCTATAATATTATTATTAATATACTTTTTAAACTTCTTAATATATATCCGAGTTTCTAATTAGTTTATACTAAGTTTGTAATTGTTTTTGTAAATAACTAGTTTAGCTTCTTAAAGAAGTAATATAAAATTTGATTTTCTTTTAGTATAAAGTAATTAAAGTATTTTTAAAATAGATTAATAAACTTTTTAATAGTAAATTCTTTACTAATCTCGAATTCTAATAAATATTTCTAATTCTTAATATTATTTAGTTTGATATTCTCCAAATTACTTAGTAGTTATTATAAGATATAAAGTAGATATTATCTATTTTTATAGAAATATTAGATAAATATATATATTTTTTCTTTAAATAAGTTTATATTTCTACTTTTTCCGAATTTGAGTATCGAGATTATATTCTATTTTACTAATATTTTTTTATTCTATTTTACTAATTTCTATAATTTCTTTATTTTATAATATTTATATATTATTTATCTTTAGATTATTTGTTTTATCTAATAAATTATGTATTTCTTTTCTTTTTGGAGTTATCTAATATATTATTTGTATTATTTATTTTCTCTTTCGATAAACTATAACTAATATATAATATATATTACTCTAATTGTTATATTTATCTTTAATATCTATTAATATTCAATTCTCTCTAAGCTCTATTTCTATAGAATTGTAATATCGATAATCCTCTAGATCTAGAAGATAAGTTTTATAATATATACTTCTAAACTCTTTATTTATTGATTGAACCTTTTAATAAAAGTAATATATTTAAAAAAGGGAAGATCTAATAAGGTTATATAAACTTATACTGATATTTATCTAGGATACTAGGTTGAGTATATAATAACTAGTTTATATCAATAGGTAAAATCATCTTGTTTTTATAATTAACTAGTTATATAATAGCTTATTTATAATATATAATAAATATATTCCGAAGCTCCTTTTAATACTCTCTAGTACTCTAGTTTCGATATATATAGATATATAAATAGGTATATAGCAATCAAAAATATATATAGCTATTTTGATAAAGTATATTTTCTATCTAAGGTATAATAACCTATATAGCTATTATTTAGTCGAAGTACCGATATTCCGATATTAGCAACTTTTTCTTTTTCGGTCTATATATATTATATATATATATATAATATACTATACCAATATTATTTAGATAAATAGGTTTTAACTATAAACTTATTTTCGATCTCTTCTATCTTCCTATTTTGCTTATAACTAGTTACACCCAAAATTGTTGAAATAATAGTTGTTGTTACTATGAAATTAAAAAGCTCTTTATATATTCTTTTTAAGTTTGTATATAGTATATATCGAGTATCGACTTTTAAATTTCTATTCTTCTTTTTTATATATTCTTTGTTATTTATATTTATCTCTAAAAGTATTCTTAAAAATATCGATTTTATATAATATTACTATAGAAACGAAAACTTAAATTTTAAAATCTCTAGTATTATTCTAACTAAAAATAAGTAAATTCAAGGAAATAAAGAAAAATATAAGAAATTCTCTTTTTCTAATATTATTTCTTTTTTCGAACTATCTATTTTTCTATATATATAGTAAACTTATTATTATTTAATATCTTCTCGAATATTTTATTTGAAGTTGCTTTTGTTATAGTATTAGTTGAATTATTATTTCTTTTGATCTATTATATTTTAGCTAGTTTTTACTATTTATATAATTATTATAATATTATAATATCGATTATTAAATATTTCTCTTTAGTTATCCTAAACTTGATTAGACAGTTATATAAGTTATATAAATCGATATATACTATAGTTAGTAATATTAGTAGATATAGTTACTTTAGGATTATATTAAGTATTTAGTTTATAATAATAGCTATATCGATACTAGTAATTATTATATAAATCTCGGAAATAAAGATACTTCTAATAATATATTTGTTCTTAGTACTATTCTAATATATAAAATTATCTTTTATTTTAAATACTTCGGTTATATATTCTTCGGTTACTATAAAAATAATAAATTTTATTTGCAAACTAAAGTTTTTATTATTAGTAAACAAACTATCAATATATATAAAGAACTTAGTATAATTTAGATTCAGTAATATATAATATAATTCTCTTTTTAAATTATCTATTTACTACTAGAGATATTTATTAAATATTTGTATATTGTTATCTATAAGTTCCTGATATTGAACTATAATCGAAAAATCGAAGTTAGTTTCTGGTTAATATATATTTGAGAAATAAATATCTCTAGTATATTATTTATAATAATTATTTATATATTACTTAGATATTAACTTAATTATCTTAATCTTCTAATCTTATCTCTTTTATATAATCAATAACTTATTACTTTCTTGAATTAGATAATATCTATTAAAGATTAGAAAACTTATAAATATAAATACTTCTATTAGTTTTATAATAAAGCTAGCTCTTTTTAGCTTTTATATTTCTTTATTATAAAATACTTTATTTTCTAGGATAAATATATTATCGATTTATAAAGCAATTACTATAAATATATCCTAAGATATAATAATCAAGAAATATAGATTATATAAAAATATTTCTATATTAAGTTTCTTATAGTAATATATATAATATATAATCTATTAATATATATCTATTTCTACTATACTATATAAAGATTTATAGATAATTATTATTATTTCTTTAAAGTACTAATATTCGATCTATTTTGGTAACCTAATAATAATTATATAAACTAGTTTGGTAATCGATTATAGATATATAATTGATTGATAATTGATTTATCATTTTAACGACCTTTTTGAGTCTAAGACTATAGTAGGTCGGCTAGTAGCTAAAGGCTACTGGTAGCTAAATATAAATAGTGTTTAAATACATTTTTAAACTATATAGTATCAAGAGATGGTGAGGAACTAGTCCTAGTAAATGAAAATAACTAAAATAATGAAAATATCAATTTGATAAAAATGAAAATAAAATCTTTCCAATTTATATATCCAATCTAATCATCAACTAGCTCTCGAGCTAGATGATATTTTCGGATACAAATTTTTGTCTTGCTTAAATAAGCGATACTAGCTTCGATTCCGGGAGTAGTATCAAGAAGAAGTAGAAGTGATAAGTAATTTATAGTTAATTTATCTTTTAGCTTGATTCGAGCTAGACTAAAAAGAGAACAACTTAAAAATAAGTGTTTAGGAGTCTCTTTTGCTCTACAAATACATTTATTATTACTAGTATATTCTAATAAATATAAATATAATTTTAAATAACTATATCTGATTTTCAACTAGAAGAAAGTGCTAGCGGTAGCTCTTTTAGTCGAATTTGGGATTTGGATACAATTTCGAGAAGTAGATTTAAAAATTCTTAAATAACTAGTCGAGCTAAGCAAGCTAGCTTCCGATATAGTTTCCAAAGTTTTTAAAAGAGATTCTAACTACTCCAGATTTTTAATTTGTTTAATTTGAGCTCCCAAATAGTTGAGACTAGTTATTTAGATTACTGGGTCCATTTTAGTCCCCGATTTGACTAATAGATTCGCTTTTTCATTACCTAATACTTCGAAATAACTTGGAACCTAAGCTAATTTGATTTTAGCTCCTCTTCTAACTATTTCTCGGCTAGCTTTATATACTAGTACTACTTGATTTTGCTCTAGTTTATCACTAAGTAATTTTAATCTTTGTAATATAGCTTGATTATCTGAGAAAATAGTGAATTCTTAATCTTTTTGAGCTATTTCATTTATAAGCTTGATTTCTTCGGTTATTCCGGCTAATTCGCTATTATAGATTAGCTATCTGGTCCCAATATTCCAGCTAAACCTCTGGATTAGCTCCTAGTTAGAGTTGAAAAGAGCTAGACCGATTCCGATCCTTTTTTGATCTATTAGTTCCAAACTATCAATATAGACTAAGTACTGGTTCGGGGTTAGCAAAATAGCCGAGTTTTTTTGATTTTCAGTTTCTAGTTCCTTAGATAGCTTACTAATTTCGATTATATAAGAGATAGTAATCTAGGGTGAAAATTTGAAAGAACTGATTAATTCCAAATACTGAAACTGGACTAGTAGGTATATTGAATATCTAATTCACTTAATTTGGGTTATTTTGGTAATTTCCTTTTAGATAGATACTAAATAGTCTTGAAAATAGTAATTAGTTTTTGGTTTAGTCTAGATTTCTTTAAAAATTAGATGGTTTTCTACTATTTTGAGAGCTCAGAGTATATATTGACGATTAGTAGTATTTAAGCGAGTTTGGAAAAGTGCTAAAGTAGTTTCTACCTCTATAGGGATTATTGGACTAGTCCTAAATACCTTTAGTATCCTCTATAGTACCAAATTTTGTAAGTATTGAAATTGACTTTTAAATTTAACTTATTCTTTCCACTATATAGAGAACCTATAATCTAAGATACTAGTAATGCAAGCAAGGTATAGCTAGTATATAGTATAAGATAAAAATCCATTTTTTATATTAGCTAGCTGATTAGTTCTTAAGAAAGCTGATTTAGCTTAGCTAATTCTAGTTAAAATATATTTATTGAAATATAAAGTATTGTCAAACCAGATTCCTAGTTATTTCACTACTTTTGAGAGTTATATTAACTGATTATTCGGTAATTTAACCGAATTAGTCTCAGTAGTAACTTATTTACCCCCGAAAAAATAAATTAGTTCGGTTTTAGCTAAATCAAACTTAATATTATTTGTTTCTCTCAAAGTATATAACTTGATAGTTTCTCTTTCCAAAATTTTATAGTTCTTTTTAAAGCTAGTTGAGCTAGTTGCTAACACGATATCATCTATATACAACTAGATTGAAGTAGAAATCGATAGAAATAGCTCTTTTATATAAATTAAAAAGAGAATCGGTGAGATCGGGCTATCTTGGGGAATACTAGTTGAAATAAATTGAAAATCCTTTATTTGGTTATCAAAGTTTAAGCAAAGTAGCTGGTTCTCCAGAAAGTAACTAGTCCAAGTAATAAAACTAATTGGAAATTTTAATTTTTTTAAAATAGCTAAAAACTGATTTTTTAAGATATAATCGAAAGCTCCTTTAATATCCAAAAATAAAATAGATATTTTATAGCCTTTTAAATAATTTTCTTGAACTTTATTTACTAGTAGTAGCCTAATATCAATAACTGATTTTTTGAGTCTTCTGCTAATTTGAGAGTTATATAGCAAGTTAGTAGTTTCGGCTAAATAGTCTAATCTTTTTGCTAATATTCTTTCGCTAATTTTGCCTAAATAATTCAAAAGTGAAATCACTCTATAAGCTTTTAGAACTAAATAGTCAGATTTAGTTAGTTTTTTAAAAATAGCTCCAGTTACTTACTATTAGCACCGGGGGTGATAACCGAGGTCGATTAAGTAAGCAAAAACCTTATAAAATATCTCCGGAATAGCTAAATAAGCTTTATTGATAATTTCTTAAATAATTCTATCTAGATTAGGGGTTTTTCCTTTGATTTTAACTAAACAAACTAGTACTAATTCGGTGTTAGCAAGCTTAGGCTAGTTCCAATCAACTACTTTATAGCTCTCCCAATTTGGACTAGTCGAACTAGATAGTTGGGGAAAGAGAGTAGATTTTAAAATAGCTTCTTTCTCTTTAAAATTAATTTTATTTAAAATAGCTGGAAGAGATTGGTTCGAGTAGGATTTGGTATAGCTAAAAGCCTTGAAAATCGATTTAGAATCATTATTTTCAAGAAAAGCATTCCAGTAATCTTTTTTAACTAGTTTTATCTTTAAAAAGTACTAATTCCAAATTAATCGATACTGTTCTTGATAAGAACTTTAACTAACTTGACTATTTTGGATTTTTAATCTTCTCTGAGCTAGTAATATAGATTTTCTCAACTCTTTTAGCTCTGAAGTCTACTAAGGTTTAGTTTTTAAACTAGATTTAGTCTTGGGAATAGCTTTGTTAGCTACTAGCTAAACTAATGAGACTAGTTCCGAACTAATCGATTCTAGATAATTTTGTATAACCTTATCTAATTTCAGATTCAGCCTAGTGAAATTAGGAGAGAGACTAGTTAGAATAGTCGATTCTTTAACAATTTTGACTAAATAGTCTGAAAATAACTCTTAGTCTACTAACTTGATATTAAAGTAAATACTAGCTACTTTTAATCTATTTAGAGGTATTAGCTCCCTTTTTTCCTTAATAGTAAATAAAATTAGTAAATAATCAGATCTCAAATCAGCTAGTACTTACTAGTCCTCAATATACCTAGCTAATACTTATATAACTAGTATAAGATCCAAAACTGATTTGTTAGTACCTCTGAAAAATATAATTATCCTAAGTTTATTAATCAGTTCCAGGTTTTACTTTTCTATCCAACTAACTAGTTTAGTACTAGCTTAACTACTTTAACTATTTGGATTCTACCAAGGATAATAGAGATTAAAATCTCCCAAAATCATTGAATTAGCCGAAATAGTTCTAGATAGTAAGCTCCTTTCTACTATTTTAATCGAAATTCCCTCAATTTAGCTATTTTCGTTATAAAAGTTAACTAGCTCAAATATATTGCTTTCTTCGGTTATTAATAGAACTAGTAGATCAGGATCAAGGTTCGAAGAAACTAGTATAATACTAAATATATAGATCTTCGAGATATAAATAAATATTCGAGGTTTAAATCCCAAAGTAATTAAAAGAATTTGATTGAAGCTAATATAAGAAATCGATCAACTATTTGAGTAATCTGGATTTTCACTTATAATCCAAGGTTCTTGGACTAAAATTAAATCGATTTTTAGCTTAATAACTAACTGTAATACTGATTTAGTTATAGCTAAGCTTTGGTTAAGATTTACTTAGATAATCCAGATACTAATACTAATTATAGATTAGTTTTCTTAATAGTTTTATAAATTTCATATTCTTTTGAAATAGAAATATAATTATTTTTGCAATTAATATATTTTGGAACTAAATAGAAATATTTCTGACTATTTTGTTTACAAATTGAGTAGTAATACTATTATATAGTATAGAGTTTGCTACAAAGGCTATATTTAGCCCCTTTTCGACAAAATTTAGTTAAATATCCAAATCCTTAGTATTTAGTATACTAAATAGATCTAGAAGTAGTTAGAAACTTTTTAGCTTTAATACTAATTTCAGTTATCTAAACCCGGTTTCTAATATATCTTTCAGCTTCTACTTTAGTAGTAAAAGAGACTACTATTGATCTTTCTTATTTAATAGCTTGATTTTCTATCGAGGATAGCTAATAAAGGGTATTAATAGATTTTAAATTCAAGTTAGAATTAAAAATCTTTAATTTGTCCAAAACTAGCTCTATTCTGTAAAGTATATTGAAGTCTAAAATGGGAATCCTATAAAGAACTACTTTATACTAAGGTTTATCTTTAATTATTAATTTAAAAATAATTAAATACTCCTAAATAGCTCTTTTCTCAAGTAGAAAATCAAAAGTAAAAAATATAATTATAGTAATTACTAGATTCTTTTTATTACTAGTAGTAGTAATCGAAGAGATTATTAGTTTTTTAATACTTTTATTTAAGAAAGCTTTATTAATAGTATTTTATAGAGTTAGTATCGAAAAAGAGATATTGAGATCTTGAACTAAAATTAATTGATTTTGGATTTTAGTTTTTTTAGTAGTTTTGTTGATACTAATTCAGTTTCTAGGATTATTATTATTATCTACTAGTACTACTAAGGTAAAAGAGGATCTAAAAGATAATTTAGTTGAAGAAATAATCGAAATAATAGTAGTAGTAATCGAATTAGATTGGATTTGAGAAGAGTTTTTGAGAATTATAATATTAGCTTTGCTAGTAGTACTAGCTGCTTTTGTTTTAGCTTCGATTTTTTATATAATATATTCCAAATTATTAATCTAAGAAGCTAGTTGATTAATAACTTTTTATAGTTTTTCTAATTCAGTATATTCTTTAAATATCTCGATTAAATCGAGAATTTGAGCTTATTTATTATATAATTTAGTAGCCAAATATACTTCAACTAGCAAGTTATATATTTGGAGAATTTTAGTATTAGCTAGATCCAGAGTAATTAGTTCAATAATAGAGAAATAAATAGTTTTGCTTGGTTTGGAAGAAGTGAAGAAATTAGTTTATTTCGGAAGATAATAGATATTTCTACTAGGTCCAGTAGTAGTATTTATAGTAATATTAAGTAAGTCCGAGCTGAAAATCTCATTTAGATCAGATATATTTAAGTTTGGATTGAAAATCGAAGTAATTGGTAATATAGGATTATTATCTATCTTTATATCGATATTAATAGAAGAAGAAGATTGAATAATAATATTGCTAGTAGATCTAGAAATATATTGATAAATTGGGATTAAAGGAGATTCGATTTAAATAGGATTTTGAGAGATTGAAACTCCCAAATCCGCTATTTTGGCTATAATGATAATATCTCGACAACTAGCAAGTATATTGCTAAATAGACTAGTAGGTTCGATCTATAGAAGTATATATAATCGGATTTTATATTGGGTTTGATGATTTTGAATTCGGAAACGTTTTTGCAGATATAATAAAGAAAGAAAAATTTGCTATTTTAGTATAGAAATAAAGAAAATATTTGATAAATATAAAAAATAACTAATTACCGAAGAAGACTTTAATAATAGTAAAATAGATTAGTATATCTAATATAAAGAAAAGTAATAAGAAGAAAAAGTATTAGAAAATCAAAGAGAAAATATATATAAATAAATATTTATAGAGTTTAATCTAATTGATAGTTAGTAAATAATAAATATATTTCTCAATCAAAATATTATATATCTATTTATATAAGAGAACTTAAAGTTATCTTAAATATAATATAAAAAGATCTTTATCTTTAAAGAATAATATTTTATAACTAAATTCTAAAAAATTATATTAGATAATAGAATATCTAATATCTCTATAATAGGAAAACCTTAATTTCAAATATTATAGTAAAAAGATCCTAGTATTATATTTATCTAAATAGATAATAAGAATTATATAATCTATTTCAAGAAAGAAATAGTAAATATTAAGAATATTATTATTATTAATATACTAGTAGATATAATTATCTTTTATATTATTATAACCAATATCTTCTTTCTCTATTATATTCAGAATATAAATAAAATAAATATACAATTTGATAATCTATATAATATCTTTATATAAGGAGATAATATTATCTTTATTATCTAGAAATAAAAATATTTTTAAATACTTTTAAAGAAAGAGGAAGTAATTATATAAATATATATAATAGAAAAAAAGTTGAAATAGCTATATTGATATTTCGGATATCTATCTATATATAAACTATTACTACTATTAGAGAAAATAGAATAAGAAAATATTAATATATATATATTTAAATATCTTACTAAATATTATAGATATTACTAATTATATACTAAATTACTAAATAGATTCAAGTTTATAATTAAAAATAATATCGATTTCAACTATATTATTATTATCAATATTATATATATAGAAGATATACTAATATTTCACTTTATAGACAAAATAATTGTATTTGATATAATATAATTTCTAAAGAATGTCTCAGCGAAAACTATATAGAATATAATATATATATACTGAATTAATATATATTAGAAACTATCTAATTATATTATATATAATATAGAAACCAACTTTATATTTAATAAATTTAGATAAAATATATATATTATAGACTTCGAGATAAAGAAGATATTAGTTGAAATATATAATAATATAAATAAGATCAAATATTATTATATCTTTTTCTAATAAATATATAAAATCTTGAATAAAGAGTTATAGAATAAATAGATCTCCCAAGATAATATATTATAAATAACTATTAAAGTAATTAATAATATAGTAAATCTAGATAAACTAATATCTACTTTCTTAGTTTTCGATATTTATCTCTAGTTTAATTATTAATTAATTCTATTACTATTTATATATATATAAACTGATATAGTTGAAAAGATAATAATAGAAATATATAAATATAATATTTAATAATAAATAAGAGATATTTTAAAAACTAGAAATAAATTAAGAATATTAGAATTAATTAATCTCTCTCTATAATCGGATATATATATATATTGAGAAAAGAGTAGATAGACTAAACTATATAAATTTATTAGTATAGAAGAAGAAAATAAGATTATATAGATATTAATAGATCTAATCTGTTTTAGAATAATATCTATTAAATTCTTTTATTTAGAAAAGTTTTTAGAATACTAAATTGAAATTGAATTCTTTTTTATTTAGTATAGTTATAAAAAAGACGATATAATAGCTTTCTAAAAACTAATTCTATAAATAATTATCTTATTCCGATATATAGAAATATTCTTAATAAAGAAGAAATAAAGTAATTATAATCTAGTATAACAATTATATATATAAGATATTATTATTATAATAAAAGTATTTTTTGAGTTTTCTTAATAAATAAAAATTAATAATTTAATTATTTATAATATCTTCGAAATAGTATAATATAATCTAGTTATATATAAAGAATATATCTTCAATACTAGATTAATCAATAAAATAAAAAGTAAAATAATATTAGTTTTATATAAGAAGAATAAACTTATAATATATAGATATAATAACTAAAACAAAGAGAATATTTTTATATAAATATTTATAATACAGAGATTAAATCAATATCTATTAGAAATATTAGTTTTTTATATTCTAAATATAAAAGATGAAAATAAGTATATATAATATTATATAAGTATATCTATAATCGCAGAAATAGATAAACTACTAGATATTATTAATATCAAATCAAATATTTCTTTCTTTATCATATCTGCAAAAACGTTTCCGAATTCAAAATCATCAAACCCAATATAAAATCCGATTATATATACTTCTATAGATCGAACCTATTAGTCTATTTAGCAATATACTTACTAGTTGTCGAGATATTATCATTATAACCAAAATAGTAGATTTGGGAATTTCAATCTCTCAAAATTCTATCTAAATCGAACCTCTTTCAATTCCAACTTATCAATATACTTCTGGATCTACTAGTAATATTACTATTCGATCCTCTCCTTCTATTAATATCGATATAGAGATAGATAATAGTCCTATATTACCAACTACTTCGATTTTCAATCCAAACTTAGATATATCTAGCCTAAATGAGATTTTCAGTTCAGACTTACTTAATACTACTATAAATACTACTACTGGATTTAATAGAAATATCTACTATCTTCTGAAACAGACTAATTTCTTCACTTTTTCTAAACTAAGTAAAACTATTTGTTTCTCCATTATTGAACTAATTACTCTAGATCTAGCTAATATTAAAATTCTCTAGATATATAATTTGCTAGTCGAAGTATATTCGGTTACTAAATCATATAATAAACAAACTTAAATCCTTGATTTAATCAAGATATTTAAAGAATATACTGAATTAGGAAAGCTACAAAAGGTTACTAATTAATTAGTTTCTTAGATTAATAATTTGGAATATATTATACGAAAAATCGAAACTAAAACGAAAGTAGCTAGTATTACTAACAAAGCTAATATCACAATTCTTAAAAACCTTTCTCAAATCCAATCTAACTCAATTATTATTACTACTACTTTGATTATTCCTTCAACTAAATCATTCTTCGAACCTTCTTTTGCTTTAGTAATACTAGTAGATGATAATAGTAATTCTGGAAACTGGATTAGTATCAATAAAACTACTAAAAAAGCTAAAGTCCAAAATCAATTAATTTTAGTTCAGGATCTTGATATTTTTTTCTCGGTATTAGCTCTACAAAATACTATCAATAAAGCTTTCTTAGATAAAAGTATTAAAAGACTAATAATCTCTTCGATTACTACTACTAGTAATAAGAAGAATCTAGTAATTACTATAATTACTTCTTTTACTTCTGATTTTCTATTTGAGAAAAGAGCTATTTAGGAGTATTTAATTATTTTTAAATCAATAATTAAAGATAAATCTTAGTATAAAGTAGTTCTTTATAGGATTCCCATTTTGGACTTCAATATACTTTATAGAATAGAACTAGTTTTGGACGAATTAAAGACTTTTAATTCTAACTTGAATTTAAAATCTATTAATATCCCTTATTAACTATCCTTGATAGAAAATCGAGTTGTTAAGTAAGAGAAATCAGTAATAGTCTCTTTTGCTACTAAAGTAGAAACTGAAAGATATATTAGAAACCGGATTTGGATAGCTAGAATTAGTATTAGAACTGAAAAGTTTCTAACTACTTCTAGATCTACTTAGTATACTAAATACCAAGGATTTGGATATTTGGCTAAATTTTGCCGAAAAGGGGCTAAATATAGCCTTTATAGCGAATCCTATATTATACAATAATATTACTACTCAATTTGTAAACAAAATAATTAGAAATATTTCTATTTAGTTCCAAAATATATTAATTGCAAAAATAATTATATTTCTATTTCAAAAAAGTATGAAATTTATAAAGCTATTAAGAGAGCTAGTCTATAATTAGTACTAGTATTTGAATTATCTAAGTAAATCTTAACCAAAGCTTAACTATAACTGAATCAGTATTATAGTTAGCTATTAAACTAAAAATCGATTTAATTTTAATCTAAGAGCTTTAGATTATAAGTAAAAATCCAGACTACTCAAATAATCGATCGATTTCTTATATTAGCTTCAATCAAATCCTTCTAATTACTTTGAGATTTAGATCTCGAACATTTGTTTATATCTCGAAGACCTATATATCTAGCATTATACTAGTTTCTTCAAACCTCGATTTTGATCTACTAATTCTATTAATAACCGAAGAAAGCAATATATTTAAGCTAGTTAACCTTTATAACGAAAATAGCTAAATTAAGGAAATTTCGATTAAAATAGTAGAAAGAAGCTTACTACCTAGAACTATTTCGGCTAATTCAATGATTTTAAAGAATTTTAACTTCTATTATCTTTGATGGAACCTAAATAGTCGAAATAGTCAAGCTAGTACTAAATTAGTTAGTTAGATAGAAAAGTAAAATCTAGAACTGATTAATAAATCTAGAATAATTATATTTTTCAGAGATACTAGCAAGTCAGTTTTGGATCTTATACTAGCTATATAAGTATTAGCTAAGTATATTGAGGATTAGTAAATACTAGCTGATTTGGGATCTGATTATTTATCAATTTTATTTACTATTAAGGGAAAAAGGGAGCTAATACCTCTAAATAGATTAAAAGTAGCTAGTATTTACTTTAATACCAAGTTAGTAGACTAGGAGTTATTTTCAAACTATTTAGTCAAAATTGTTAAAGAATCGACTATTCTAGCTAGTCTCCTTCCTAATTTCACTAGGCTGGGCCTGAAATTAGATAAGGTTATACAAAATTATCTGGAATCGATTAGTTCGGAACTAGTCTCATTAGTTTAGCTAGTAGCTAACAAAGTTATTCCCAAGACTAAACCTAGTTTAAAAGCTAAACCTTGGTAGACTTCAGAGCTAAAAGAGTTGAGAAAATCTATATTACTAACTTAGAGGAAATTAAAAATCCAAAATAGTCAAGTTAGTTAAAGTTCTTATCAAGAATAGTACCGATTAGTTCGGAATTAGTACTTTTTAAAGATAAAACTAGTTAAAAAAGATTACTAGAATGCTTTTCTTGAAAATAATGATTCTAAATCGATTTTCAAAGCTTTTAGCTATATCAAATCCTACTCGAACTGATCTCTTCCAACTATTTTAAATAAAACTAGTTTTAAAGAGAAAGAAGCTATTTTAAGATCTATTCTCTTTCCCCAACCATCTAGTTCGACTAGTTCAAATTGGGAGAGCTATAAAGCAGTTGATTGAAACTAGCCTAAGCTTACTAATACCGAATTAGTATTAGCTTATTCAGTTAAAATCAAAGGAAAAACCCCTAATCTAGACAGAATCACTTAAGAAATTATCAATAAAGCTTATTTAGTTATTCCGGAGATATTTTATAAAGTTTTTGCTTACCTAATCGATCTCGGTTATCATCCCCGGTGCTGGTAGTAAGCAACTAGAGCTATTCTTAAAAAACCAGCTAAACCTGACTATTCAGTCCCAAAAGCTTATAGAGTGATTTCACTTTTGAACTATTTAGGCAAAATTAGCGAAAGAATACTAGCAAAAAGACTAGACTATTTAGCCGAAACTACTAGCTTGTTATATAACTCTTAAATTAGCAGAAGACTCAAAAAATCAGTTATTGATACCAAGCTATTATTAGCAAATAAAGTTCAAGAAAATTATTTAAAAAACTATAAAATATCTATTTTATTTTTGGATATTAAAGGAGCTTTCGATTATATCTCAAAAAATCAGTTCTTAGCTATTTTAAAAAGATTAAAACTTCCAATTAGTTTTATTACTTGGACTAGTCACTTTCTGGAGAACCAGTTACTTTGTTTAAGCTTTGATAACCAAATAGAGGATTTTCAATCTATTTCAATTAATATTCCCCAAGATAGCCCGATCTTACCGATTCTCTTTTTAATTTATATAAAAGAACTATTTCTATCGATTTCTATTTCAATCTGGTTATATATAGATAATATCGCGCTAGCAACTAGCTCAACTAGCTTTAAAAAGAACTACAAAATTTTGGAAAAAGAAACTATCAAGTTATATACTTTGAGAGAAGTAAGTAATATTAAGTTTGATTTAGCTAAAACCGAACTAATTTATTTTTTCGGGGGTAAATAAACTACTACTAAGACTAATTCGGTCAAATTACCGAATAATCAGTCAATACAACCCTCAAAAGTAGTGAAATAGCTAGGAATCTGGTTTGACAATACTTTATACTTCAATAAATATATTTTAACTAGAATTAGCTAAGCTAAATCAGTTTTCTTAAGAGCTAATTAGCTAGTTAATACAGAAAATGGATCTTTATCTTATACTATATACTAGCTATACCTCGTTTGCGTCACTAGTATCTCAGACTACAGGTTCCTTATATAGTGGAAAGAGCAAGTTAAATTTAAAAGTCAATTCCAATACTTATAGAATTTGGTACTACGGAGGATACTAGGAGTGTTTAGGATTAATCCAATAGTCCCTATAGAGGTAGGAACTACTTTAGCACCTCCCCAAACTCGCTTAAACGCCGCTAGTCGCCAATATATATTCCGAGCTCTCAAAATAGCAGAAAACCATCTAATTTTCAAAGAAATCTAGGCTAAACCGAAGGCTAATTGCTATTTTCAAGACTATTTAGTATCTACCCAAAAGGAAATTACCAAAATGACCCAAATTAAGCGAATTAGATACTCAATACACCTGCTAGTCCAGTTTCAGTATTTGGAATTGATCAGTTTTTTTAAATTTCCACCTTGGACTACTACCTCTTATATAATCGAAATTAGTAAGCTATCTAAGGAACTAGAAGCTGAAAATTATAAAAACTCGGCTATTTTGCTAGCCCCGAACCAGTATTTAGTCTATACTGATAGTTCTGAACTAGTAGATCAAAAAGGGATCGGAATCGGTCTAGCTCTTTTCAATTTCAACCAGGAACTAATCCAGAGGTCTAGCTAGAATATTGGGACCAGATAACTAATTTATAATAGCGAATTAGCCGGAATAACCGAAGAGATCAAACTTATAAATAAAATAGTTCAAAAAGATTAAGAATTCATTATTTTCTCAGATAATCAAGTTATATTATAAAGGTTAAAATCACTTAGTGATAAACTAGAGCAAAATCAAATAGTACTAGTATATGAAGCTAGCCGAGAAATAGTTAGAAGAGGAGCTAAAATCAAATTAGCTTAAGTTCCAAGTTATTTCGAAATACTAGGTAACGAAAAAGCGAATCTATTAGTCAAATTAGGGACTAAAATGGACCCGGTGATCTAAACAACTAGTCTCAACTACTTGGGAGCTCAAATTAAGCAAATTAAAAATCTGGAGTAGTCAGAATCTCTTTTAAAAACTTTGGAAACTATATCGGAAGCTAGCCTGCTTAGCTCGACTAGTTATTTAAGAATTTTTAAACCCACTTCTCGAAATCGTATCCAAATCCCAAATTCGACTAAAAGAGCTACTGCTAATACCTTCTTCTAATTGAAAATCAGATATAGTTATTTAAAATCATATTTATATTTATTAGGATATACTAGTAATAATAAATATATTTGTAGAGCAAAAGAGACTTCTGAGTACTTATTTTTAAGTTGTTCTCTTTTTAGTCTAGCTCGGATCAAGCTAAAAGATAAATTAGTTACAAATTACTTATTACTTCCACTTCTTCTTGATACTACTTCCGGAATCGAAGCTAGTATCGCTTATTTAAGCGAGACAAAAATTTGTACCCGAAAATATTATCTAGCTCGAGAGCTAGTTGATGATTAGATTGGATATTTAAATTGGAAAGATTTTATTTTCATTTTTATCAAATTGATATTTTCATTATTTTAGTTATTTTCATTTACTAGAACTAGTTCCTCACTATCTCTTGATACTATATAGTTTAAAAATGTATTTAAACACCATTTATATTTAGCTACTAGTAGCCTTTAGCTACTAGCCGACCTACTATAATCTTAGACTCAAAAAGGTCGTTAAAATGATAAATCAATTAATTATACTAAGATAGTTTATAAATTAGTATTCTTCTTTTTTATATATAAAGTACTTCTTTCTAGATTATCTTAGATATTTATAAAGTATTTATATTTTTATAATCTATTTTCTTTAAGTAAAAAGTTATTATAGAATATTATAGTTATAATAGATATAAGAATCTTTATATTTTCGGTTAATCTAATATTATTTATCTATAACAAATATAATAGATTACTAATAGTTATATATAGTAATAATAATAAAGTTATATAAATCTAAATATACTGATTTAAAGATATCTAATAACTTATATAATATAAAGTTATAGTTAGATATATCTTAATATATATTAAGAACTTGATTTTATAGATTATATTTATTTTGATATTTATATAATAAATTCTTTTATAAAGTATAAACTTTATCAAAAAGTAGTTCTAAATATTATAATTTAGTCTTATTAAAATACTACTATTATATACTTTAATATATAATAGATCTCTATTTAGATAAGTAGATCTATTTTTATTTACTTATTTTGAAGTACTTCTAAATTATATTTTATATTATATAAAAGAAGAGATTTCTTTCTGAAATCTAATTAAAGAAATAATTTAATATCCGATTTTTTAAGATAGATAAGAATCTAAAAATATATATTTCTAAAGATAAATCTATTTTTATATAATAATTTTAGAAGATTCTAAACTTAATATCAATTATTTTATTTATCTTATTATTATATTTCTTCTAATTATTATTTAATAACTTATATAAGTTATTAAGTTATTTACTATATACTAAAGGATTCTATATAATAATAATTATAGAATCTAAAATAGAATATAAAGTATTGCTAATATAACTGAAAAAATTCCAAATAGAAATAGAATATTAAATTTAGATTTTCTTACTAATTTCTAATATATATATCGGTTTCTTGGTTTTCTATTATTTTAGTAAGTTTCAGTTTATATCTAAAATTATAGAAGAAATCTATAATATTTCTATTATAGATCGAAGAAAACTAATTTGTTTATTTAAAATCTTTATTTTAGAAAATCTATAATAGATTCTAAGTTACTAGAACTTCTTTTTTATTTATTTATAAAGTTTCTTTTTTCTAAAAAATATTATAAAGATTTTAGTATATAATCTATCTCTAATAATATTTTGAATAAATATTCTTTATTTTATTATATATATTTATAATTAATAAAGGAATATTATATTAGTTAAAATAAATAGTTTTTTTATCTATCCTTCGAAATTATTATAATATATAGTTTATAAATTATAATTAGTTTCTTTTATCTATATAATCTATATAATAAATTGGATAATATAAATAATAATAATAATCTTTATATAAAAGAATTTATCTGAGAAATTATAATCTTTATAAAATAATATAATATTAATTATATATTAACTTTATCTTTTAGAGATATAATTTTGAAATATTATTATAGATATAAGTTATTATATATAGATTAAAATATCTTGCTAATCTATAATTAAAAGAGATATTTGGTTAATAATCGAAATATATAATAATATCAATAAGATCAACTATTAATTAATATTAATTGAACTTTCTAATAAAAGTAATATATTTAAAAAAAAGAAAACCCAATAAAGTTATATAAACTTATACTGATATTTACTTGGGATATTAAACTGAATATATAATAACTAGTTTATATTAATAGATAAAATTATCTTATTTCTATAACTAATTAGCTATATAATAGTTTATTTATAATATATAATAAATATATTCCGAAACTCTTTTTAATATTCTTCGATACTTTAGCTTCGATATATATAGATATATAGATAGATATATAGTAACCAAAAATATATATAGTTATTTTGATAAAATATATTTTCTATCTAAAATATAATAATCTATATAACTATTATCTAGCCGAAGTACTGATATTTCGATATTATTATATATTGCTCGATATTATATCTAAATAAATAAAAAATTATTTATTTAGTTTATATAATATCTATAAATTTCTAATTCTTATATCTCTACTTTATTATTACTATTAGCTCGATATTCTATTATAAGTATACTATTATATAATCAGATTTATATTTCTTATTAGTTATAATTATATATTCTAATAAATAGTTTATAAATTCTAGAATAGAAAATATTAAGTTAATTATTATTTTATTATATATAATCAAAAAGATTTCAATCTTATAGAGAATAAATAAATTAAGCTATTATATTATCTTAAATAATTTATTTATATAGTTATATAATAGATACTATAATTTAGATTATAATAGATAGTAGAAATTAAAATTATCTATTATAATATATTTGTTATTTTTATTAAAAGTTATTTATAATTAATATTCTTATAATTATTTAGAGATTATAAATAAATATTATAAATCTAGATTACTTTTAGATTTATTATAAGTTTCACTAAATATAAATTTCTATTCTAAATTTTATATTTTATATTTTTAATTCTCTTTTTTAATAACTTTATTTATAAATAGATAACTTCTCTATTTGCTTTTATATATAAAAATATAGATTATCAAGTTCGAATAATATATATTATTTTTATAGTTAAATTATAGTTCCTATATTATAATAATTACTATTTCTTTCTCTTTATAGAATAATAATTCTATTATTTCTCTATTTTTATATATATTATATTATAGAATTGAGAACTTACTTATTATTAATTAATTACTATTATATTTATCTTAGTATTCTAAATAGGTTCTAGAATATTTAGTAAACTTGATATTATATTTAACTAAATATTTAGACTAAAGTCTAAGAAGAACTTATTAATTAAAACTATTTCAATTATATCTACTATATTTATTATTAGTAATCTTCTTTTATAATATATATATTTATAGTTTACAATTATAAATTCAAGTTTATTTATATTATTTAAATTTGAAATAGATTATCTACTTATTTAAAGACTAAATTGAAACCAAAGTTTATTTACTAGATATTTTCTTTTTCTTTTTATATATATTTAGATAATTCTATATTGGTTTTATTAGTTATATAAAGAGATTTTATCGATTATACTATATCCTATTATATTATAATTTATATAGCTTTTAGTTATTATTGATTTTATAATCAAATAAATCTTAATATTATAATCTATATCTATATACTATATATAATATTTCTAAATAGTAATATATTATATTATTCTATAATTATATTCCTAATATTTGAAATATCTCGAGATTAATATCTCTTTAATATATTATTCAATTAGTAAAAATATACTATTTTATAATATTTTCTAATTAAATACTCTATTAATCTCTTTATTAATATCGAAGCTAAATATTAATATTATATTTTCTCTATTTTTATTAATTCCAGTAATTATTATATATTTTGTTTATAATTTAGAGTTTTGTCTTTTTATTTCTTTAAGAAATTAATTATTTATAAACTTTATAATTATCTATTTAGATATCTTGAAAACTATTATATTAATTATCTATTTTTTATTTTCGATATTTTTATTAAATACTTTTTTCAGTTTTACTTTATTTTACTACTTTATTTTAGTTTCTTTAGTAATAAATACTAATATTATCTTCTTTTTTAGAAATATATAGATTCTTTATATTATCTTTTTATTTATTACTTAGTTAATTTCTTTTACTAGGATTTTATTTGATTTTGTAAATATAGCTTTATCTTTTATTATAAATAATATTTTATATTCTTTATATATTAGTAAACTATTCTTAGTTATATTAGTTTAAATCTTTTTCGGTTTTTTATATAAAATATTTCTCTTCCTTTTTTTAAACTTTATAAATATCTTTTCTATATATTTATAAAGTATTTATTTTCTATTTTAGTTTCTTTATTCTTTTATTAGTTTTTGGATTATATTTTATACTTTCTTTTTCTTCTTTATAAATTTAAGTTTTATAAAAATCTTATTTATAATCTTTATTTCTATTTTCTCTTTTTTTTATATATATATTTTTCTCGTATCAATTTTATATTTATATATCTCTATTTATATTAGCAAATTTGAATCTACTACTACTTCTATAGCTAATATTATATTAAGCTATAATTTATTAATTTATAGATTTACTAAATTTCTAAATCTAATACTAGGATTAATTATTATTTACAATCGATTTCGAAAATTTGTAATTGAAATATATATTAATAATTAGTAATATTTAAATAAATCTAGAAAAATATTAATATAGTTTTAATCTTTATAGAAATTATTAAACTAATTCTAAATATTTTAAAAATTTTCCGAAAAACTAAATTTTATAAATATTAAAGTTAGATTTTAAATTTAATTTACTTTTTTTATTATATAAAAGATTTATAATTTAAAATATTAATAATATAAATAATATATAATTAGTATATTATAGAAAGTAAAAATTTATTTTCAATATTAGTTAATTAATTAATTCTCAAAATAGTTAATTTAATTTAATTAATTTCAATTAAAATATTAATTAAAATATAATATATTATTAAATTAGATTTCTAATTATTTCATTATTTTTAAAAATTATATTAATTGATTATTCGGTAAATTAATTAAATTAATTTTAATAATTCTTTATTTATTTTCGAAAAAATAAATTGATTTTATTTTTACTAAATTGAATTCAATATTATTAGTTTTTTTCAAAATATATAATTTATTAATTTCTTTTTCTAAAATCTTATAATTCTTTTTGAAATTAGTTAAATTAATAATTAATATAATATTATATATATATAACTAAATTAAAATAAAGATTAATAAAAATAGTTTTTTAATATAAATTAAAAAAAGAATTAATAAGATTAAATTATTTTATAAAATATTAATCGAAATAAATTAGAATTATTTAATTTAGTTATCAAAATTGGAAATAAAGTAAATAATTTGTTAAAAAGTAATTAATTTAAATAATTAAATTAATTAGTAATTTTAATTTTTTTTTAAAATAATTAAAAATTGATTTTTTGAAATATAATTAAAAACTTCTTTGTTATCCAAAAATGAAATTAATATTTTATATTTTTTTAAATAATTTTCTTAAGTTTTATTTATTAATAATAATTTAATATTAATAACTAATTTTTAAATTTCTTATTAATTTGAGAATTATATAATAAATCAGTTAATTTAATTAAATAATTTGATTTTTTTATTAATATTTTTTTATTAATTTTATTTAAATAATTTAGAAATAAAATTATTTTATATATTTTTAAAATTAAATAATTAGATTTAATTAGATTTTTGAAAATAATTCTAATTATTTATTTTCAATATTGAAAGTAATATTTAATATTAATTAGATAAATAAAAACTTTATAAAATATTTTAAAAATAATTAAATAAACTTTATTAATAATTTCTTAAAATTTTTTATTAGATTTTAATATTTTCTCTTTAATTTTAATTAAATAAATTAATATTAATTTGAAATTAACTAATTTAAATTTCCATATTATTATTTTATATATATATTTATTATAATATTTTTTTCAAAATAAACTTAAATATTTTAACTTTCTTTTATAATAATAAATATTTAATATAAATTTTTTAAATAATTTTTTAAATATAATTATATAATTTTTTATTAATCAAAAAATATATATTAATAATATAATAAAAAGAAAAAATAACTAATATTTAATAATTCTTTAATAAATAATTCTGTTTTATAAATATATTTAAAAATAAATTAAAATTAAAATTAAAAAAAGATAATATTATAATATTAGAAAAATCAAATAATTATATAAAAATTTAGATTTAATAATTATCTTTAATAACAATATTTTTAATATTATAAAGATATTTTATTATGAATTAGAAAATAATATAATAACTTTTCTTAATTTTATATTTTTATATTTATTAAATTAATAAATTAAATATATATAAATAATTTTCTAAAATATTTAATATATATATTTGTAAATATATTATTTATATTAAAAATAATAATAACTTCAAATTTTAATTATATTAATATTATAAAATTTCTATTTAAATAACTTTTTTTATAATAAAATATATATATTTTTAATAAAAATATTTAATTTTTTTAATTTTAATATAAATAATTAAATAAAATAAATTATAGAATAAAGTTTATATATAAATAATAATTCAAGTTTTTATTAACTAATAAACAAAAACAAATATAAAATAATTGATATAAAAATAATAAGAAAAACTAAATAATAATAATTTATTACTAGATTTAAAATCTATTTTATTTTTATTAATATATTTATTATAATTTATTAAAAAATTTTGATTATTTTTAATTTTAAAAATAAAGTTATTTTTAAAATAAATATAGAATTATCTTTAATTAATAATTTTCTGTTATTAGTAAATTGATATTTTAATTAGATAATAATTATAGAAACTATTATATTTTAAATATATAATATAATTTATTAATTATATTATATATATTTATAATTATTATATATTTATATATATCTCTATATATATTGAAATTAAAATAACGAAATATTTTTATTTTATATTATAAATAAATTATTATATAATTAATTAGTTATCAAAATCTATAATAATTTTATTTATTAAATATAAATTTATTATTTTATATCTAGTTTAATATTATAAATAAATATCGATTATATTATATTACTTTTCTAAATTTTATTTTTTTTAATAATTTTTTTTTGAAATATAATTAATAAATATAATAGAAAATCTTTATTTAGAATAATATTTTTTAAATAAATTCGATATATTAATATAAAAATTCTTTTATTTTATAATATTAATTTCTTAATATATAAACTAAATTATTAATTAATTATTAATATTATCTTTATATTTAATAAATATTTAATTAATTTATATACTTTCTAATTAATAATTTAAAAAAAAGAATATTTGAAATTAATAAAGAAATAAAATTCTCGAACTTTAGTTATTAATTATATATATATATTTATTATTATAAAGAGAATATTAAAAATAGTTTTTTAAAATAAAAATAATAAAATAAGATTTTGTTAAAATAAAAAAAAATTAAGATTTCTAATTTAAATTTATTTAGATAATTATTAGTTTTCTTAAAATAGATATTAATTAAAATATAAATAATCTAGATTCGATATTATTAAAAAATAATTATTATTTAATAAATATAAATATATTAATTCAGAAATTAATTTATATAATATATTGATAATATCGATATTAATATTTATAAAAACTCGAAATTATTATTACTTTTATAATTTATTAATTTATAAATTTTTTATATTTCTAAATTTAATATTAAAACTAATTTTTTTATTATTAAAAATAAATTAATATTACTCAGGATTTTTTAAAAAAGAACCATTAATTCTTTCTTTATAATAAATATTTTATATATTAACTAATAAATTCAAAATAATATTTTCGAATAATTTTAATTAAATTTTAATTAAATTTTGATAATATAATAAAATTATTATATTATTTATAAAAAGTATATATTTTTATATTATTTTTATTTATATATTATCTTTATATATAAAATATATTATATATTAAATAAAATTAAAAATATATTATTAATATTATATATAAATTAAAATAAATATAGATCTATTTGATTAAGTAATTGATTTATTATTTTAACAACTTTTTTGAATTTAAGATTATAATAAATCGATTAATAGTTAGCTATTAATAGCTAAATAGTAATAATATTTTAAATATATTTTTAAACCAAATAATATCAAGAGATAATAAGAAACTAATTCTAGATATAGATCTATTTATTATTAATATTATTTAGTTATATATATATATTTATATAAAAACTTTATTTTTATAAATAATTATTATTATCTAATTAAAATATATCTATTATAAAAATATATATAATATAACAAATCTAAATTTAGATTTATAAAAAAGAAGTTATATATAATTATTAGAATTTTTTATTATTTTTATATATTTCTCTTTAAAATATAAATTCCAAATATATTAAGTTGGAACTTCACTAATAGATACTAGAATAAATAATTTAAATAGTAATGAAAATTAACTTCAAACAAGCTAAATCTCTTTATTGAAGGAGAGGAAGTAAATATAGATCCTCGTTAATATAGCGGTTATACTCGGCATTATTCCACGCTTCATTACCGGATAGATCAGTTAGATTGCTTAACTCAAAGGCAGGATCAGCGCCAGCGTTGACCCAGATGTAAACGGAGGCGGCATTAGAGTCAAGGACTTCCTTTATTTATCTCTTCCTTCTAGAGGCAACGCCTATGGGCTTATGGATAAAGTGGGTTGTGATGCAATTTTATAAGCTTGATGACAGATTTGTGCCCGTTCCGTGATGCCCATGACAAGGGCGTCTGTCCACTAGAATCTTTAGAGTGAGGGTCGACACCGTTGAAAGTAAGCAGCAGCTCAACTACCGACTCGTGCCCGTTCCGTGCCGCCCACGATAACGGTGTCTGCTTGTACTTGGCATCCTCTGAGTCTGGGTTGATAACATTTACTGTAAGCAAAATCTTAACTACCGCCTCGTTCCCCTGCTCTGCGGCTAGTAATAGTGGCGTTTTCCCTTCGGAGTCCTTAGCGTCTGGTTCGACTCTATCCACCGCAAGTAGCAGCTTGACCACCGCTTCGTACCCATGCCATGCTGCCCATGACAGTGGTGTCCGTCCATCTTTAGAATCCTTAGAGTTTAGGTTGACTCGTTTTGTCGCGAGCAGTAGCTCTACAAGAGCTTTACGGCCCCAGTATGCAGCCCATAAGAGCGGGGTCATTCCAGATTTCAAATCCCTAGAATCCGGATCGACTTGTTCTATCACTAATAGCAATTGAACTATTGCTTCGTGACCTCCTATTACTGCCCACGATAATGGAGTAAATCCCTTAGAGTCCTTAGAGTCAGGATGGACTCTGTCAGACGCGAGCAGCAGCTTAACTACCGCCTCGCGCCCATTCCCCGCCGCCCACGATAGCGGCGTCCGTCTATAGCTAGAATCCTTGGAATCGGGGTCGACTCGATCTGACCCGAGTAATTCCTTGACGACCGCTTCGTGCCCCTGCTCTGCTGCTAATAACAGTGGTGTCTTTCCTTTAGAATTCTTAGAATCAGGTTCGACTCCGTTCGCTGCAAGTAATAGCTTAACCACCGATTCGTATCCCTTCTGTGATGCCCACGATAACGGCGTCTGGCCTGTAGAATCCTTGGAGTCCGGGTCCACTCGGTCTGATGCGAGCAACAACTTGACCACCACCTCGTGCGAGGCCCCTGCCGCCAGTGACAATGGCGTTCGTCCTGTATAGAAAAAAGAATCCCGAAAGTCTGGGTCGACTTGGTTCGACGAGAGCAGCAACTTAACTACCGCCTCGTGCCCATTCCACGCCGCCCACGATAGTGGTGTCCGTCCATCTTCAGAATCTCCATATTCAGAATCCTTAGAGTCTGGGTTGACTCTGTCCGACGCGAGCAGTAGTTCAACTACTGCATCGTGTCCGTTACGTGCTGCCCACGATAGCGGCGTCCGTCTATATCTCGAATCCTTAGAATCTGGGTCGACTCTGACCGATGCGAGTAGTATCTTAACTACTGCAATATGCCCATTCTCCGCTGCCCACGATAGCGGCGTCTGTCCATATAGAGAATCCTTAGAGTCTGGTTCGACTCGGTCTGACGCGAGCAGTATCTTAACGGCCGCCTCGTGCCCCCCCTCCGCTGCCCATGACAATGCCGTTCGTCCATATCTATAATCCTTAGACTCTGGGTCGACTCTATCCGATGCAAGCAGTAGTTCAACTACTGCATCGTGTCCGTTACGTGCTGCCCAAGACAATGGCGTCTGTCCATATACAGAATCCTTAGTGTCCGGGTCTACTCGATCCGACGCGAGAAGTAGCCTAACCACCATCCTATGCCCGTTCTGCGATGCTAACAATATCGGCGTCCGTCCTCCAGAATCCTTAGTATCAAGGTGAACCCGACCAGACGCGAGCAGTATCTCAACTACCGATCTGTGTCCACTCTCAGCTGCCCATGACAGCGGTGTCCGTCTATATCCACAATCCTTGGAGTCTGGATCGACTCGGTCTGATGCGAGCAGAAGCTTAACTACTGCCTCATGCCCGTTCCGCGATGCCCATGATAGCGACGTTTGTCCATATCCAGGACCTTTGAAATCTGGGTCGGCTGCATCCGCTCCAAGCAGGAGCTTGACTACTGCCTCGTGGACATTTTCTGCCCACCCCAGCGGCATCTGTCCTCCAGAGTCCTTAGAGTCCGCGTCGACCCCATCTGTTGCAAGCAGCATCTTAACTACCGATTCGTGGCCATTCCGTGATGCCCATAACAACGAAATCTGGTCTCCAGAATCCCTGATGTTCTGGTCCACTCCTTTCGTTGCAGGCCGCAGTTTGACCATAGCCTCGTTGTCCATCTCTGCGGCCCATGACAGCGGCATCTGCCCTCTAGTGTCCTTTGAGTGCGGTTCACCTTGCAAGGCATTGGCTGAGTGGCATTGTAGTTCTGTCATATCTTCGACACTTTTGACTGTAGCCAGCATAACTTTCTAAATCTTTCAGATTTTGGCGCAATTCTCGAGAAGATCCAATATTGCCAAGCTTTCCGCGCCTATTGCTGGTCGCCGAAAAGCTACCGAGACTCGCGAGACTAAAGTGTGGTTAGGAAGTACCAACGCACGGGTCATCTCACGCGAACTCATCTTTCCTCCCATGATTAGCGTGGCGGACGCTGACTGGACGGCCACTATAGCTGAATGCCAATTTAAGTATTAGAAATAGAACATAACGCGATACGCAGGCTGAGTGACAAAATCCATACAAGTACTCTACGTCGTCCGAAAAGAAAGACATGCAATGGTCACGTATCAGATTATTCAATGCCTTCAATCCGGCCCTCAGAGTGCACAATGTCGTTTGCCTATCACTTATGCGATGTATGTCGGGAAATCTTTCGTGGTGCCATCTGTGAAAGATTTTCAAAAGGCACAATTGGCGGAGGCTACAAAGATCACCACATCACATTCGACAGCTTCAAAGCCGCTGTAGAGCAGAACTGTATCATATGCATACGTATTTGGAGCCCCAACAAAGAAAACCTGGGGGGTGCACCAGAGCGTTTTCGCTTAAGATACTGGTTTGTTCACTGGACGGAGGTAAAGCGTCTCACGATACAAACGCATGAGGCGCCATACATGAGGATTGAGCTAAAGTTTCTGCCTTTGGAAGGTAAGTTTAATGTCCCATACTCAAAACGCATGGAGGGTCTCACCTCATAGCAGGTAATAGAAACTTTCTCTCGCGTACTTGTCTCTCTTCAAGCACACTCTCGGCTCAAAGTCTAGGACTCGCCTATCGCTGGTTTCTTTCCTGTCGGGCATGTCACCAGTCATGTGGTTGGCTTATCGAAGAGCCTAAATGGGCTCCAACAAGATTGCTCGACATCGGCAACGTAGGCGACTCCCAATGGAAGCTTCATATATCTGCTGAGGAAGCTCTCAACGCACCGAATTACATGACGCTGAGTCATTGCTGGGGCTCATCGAATCTTATCAAGTTGACGAGGCTCTCGTTTAGCGACTTCCTCTGTGGCAAGCCTATAACAGAACTCCCCACAACATTTAGAGATGCTATTACAGTTGCTCGGCGATTCTCCATTCGATACATCTGGATTGACTCCTTATGCATCATTCAGGACTCCCCGGAAGATTGGCGGAAAGAATCCTCCAGAATGCACAAGGTCTACGCACATTCTGTTTGCAACATCGTGGCAGCAGACTCCCGTGGTCCAGAAGACGGGTTATTTCGAACACGCGATGCTGCACACGTACAGGTATTTGAGCTGCAACCTGAATGGACAGATTATCCAAAGACTAATTTCATCGTATGGGACGATGGTGCCCTTTCTCGTGACTTACTTGAATCGCCTTTATACAAGCGTGGGTGGGTCCTTCAAGAGCGCTTTCTGTCCCCGCGACTTCTTCACTTTGGGGAGCAGCAGATCTTCTGGCGATGCCAGAAACTTAATGCCTCGGAGAACTTCCCACAAGGAATACCTTTGCGGGAATACCATGTAGATTTACAAGAACTGCGCAACATCACTCAGTCGAGAAGCTTAGCCCAATCTGCCAAAGAATGTATCATGCCACAGAGTGCCTTCGAGCTATGGATCAAGATTCTGTCCATTTACACAGATTGCGTACTCACTTACTCAGATGACAAACTCGTCGCTCTATCAGGTCTTGCACACCTCTTCCAAGACAGGACTGGTGATAAGTATCTCGCCGGGTTGTGGCGCTCTCGCTTTTGTGAGCTGCTCTGCTGGAAAGTCCTCTATACGCCGCACGGATTCAGGCCGAAATATCGTGCCCCATCCTGGTCGTGGGCATCTATCGATGGACGGATTGGATATCCCAACGTAAAAGGGAAGCACCTGGCGATAGTTACTGATGTACATATAGCGCCGGTGGCCGACGATATTGCCGGCCAAGTCGCGGGAGGCTATGCTATCGCAAGAGGTCTGATATTCCAGGCCAGACTACAAAATATGAATGACAGTCACCTCGACATACAGATAGGGTCTACTCGGGAGAGGATGGGATACGCCCCGAAGGCTGTCGGGCCACACCTCTTTGCCGACTTGGGCTCGGGTGCTTTCAAGGAGGGGATGATCGTGTACCTTCTACCTTTGATATGCTCGGTCGAGGACGTCTTCGATGATGGCAATAATGCCGCCGTCCGTGGGCTTATGCTGCAGCAAGTGTCCGAGACTGGGGACACATACAGTCGATTTGGGTTTTTTGATTTCACTGACACGTCTAAGTGCGAGATGATGGGGATTAGTATCAACGAGAAGTACAACGAAGTTGTACTATTGCGGATCCCTGAACCGAGGACGGTTAAGATTATTTAAGTGCTTCCGCCTTGGATTTAGGGCCATATGAATGAATGATTTCCTGTTCAACCAGTATGCAGGGATCCAAGAAGCGTACTTGTGACTTGATGTTTTTCGGTATATTTTGTTGATACGGATTGAACAGTCATTTTGTTGTGGGTCCATGTCTTCAACTTACCCAGCAAGCGGACTCCTAAATTGGATGCGTACCGGAAATATGTTTTAGAATAGGATATTTGAGAACCGAACTGGATTGATTGATTATATAATAGGTATTGTCACACTCAGAACAATCTAGAGGTTGTGGTAAGTTAGATGTGTTCCGGTCCACAGGCCAACATTTCGATTGACGAATGGACTACATCCATTGCCCAATCAACGTAGTTTCTAGCTTGACTAGTCTATTAACCAATAGATATAGTTGATATATAAATACAAGGTTATTCGCCAATAGACTATATCCATTCGTTAATGCTCTAAAGTAAGTAGTCTCCATTATATAAATATATACTTTATATAGTTAATAAACTTTTTTTCTTCTATATTATACTTTTCAAATATTATAATCTTATTAATATTTTTCCAGATTATTAATAACTTCTCTAAAGAAGTTAAATATAAGTTTATAAATATAATTCAAAATAATAAATATAAATACAAAATCAATTTTCTTTTTATAAATAGAATAAAATATAACTCTATTTATAAAATATTAAGTTAAGTTAATTATAATCTCAAGTTTTTTATTAAAGATAAATATATCTTTATTAATAATTATTTTTATTATAAATCAGAAAATAAATAATCTTAATCTCGATATATTATATTTCAAAATAAAGTATTTAAATTAATCAAAAATAAATATCTTTGATTATATTATATTAGAAGAAATAAATTATATTATAATATTAAGAAGAAAGAATATATTTAGATTATATAATATTACCGATATTATATATTTAATTATATAAATCAAAATAAATATTTTCTTTAATTTATTTAGATTTCTAAAATATATAAATATATATAAATAGATTTTATTAATATAAAATATATCTTTAATAAAGATATATTTGGAGTTATTATATAGAGAATTATTATAATAAATTTATACAACTTTATATTTTAGAAAGTAAATATATAAAGAATATTACTAATTATTTAATTCTCTTTATTAAAAGTTGCTATATACAGAGTAATCGTTCGTAATCGTTGAGGAGTCGATTCCGAGAGAAGTGGGAATGGCTTCAATTTGAGCTCGTAAGCTCAGAGGACTTAGTGCATTGTGTGATGGCCTGTAGAAGGGGTTAAACACTGACACTCAGGCGCTGGTCTGCTTGAAAGGAATCACCTCTCTTGCTTGAAGGCTGCAACCTCGTGATAATCATGCTCGCTGCCAGCCAGTACTGAATACAATATTACGGGCATACCAGCCCGGGGAGACTGTACAAATTTGATCCTAACGTACAACGGCGCTCCAAACATAATTATCTCTCCAGTGGAGTCAATTATAATTGTAAGTTACTTTAAACAAACTGCAAACACCCGTTATTGTTCCCAATTCTCTCATCCAAGTTCAGAGTCCTTGTGTGCCATGATGGAGCAAGCTCAGCCTCAAGTTCTTGTCCGTCGCGCCTCAGTCTCACATTCCTCGCCGACGCACCGAAGTTACCGCCGCCACTGCTGCCGCCGCCAGGCACTTGCAAGTTCTGGCCGGGCCAGATCTGGTCGGGGTTGGTGATGTTGTTATGCCTAGCAAGTTCCTCGTATGAGCAGTGTGAGAAGCGGCCGGCGATGGCCCGGAGTGTGTCGCCCTGTTGGACGGTGTATGTCGAGGCGCCGTTGCTGCTGCCGGAAGACCAGCGGAAGCTGCCGTTGTCGTTCTCGATGATTCGGTTCAGGCTGATGGTGCTTGACTGGTAGGAGCCATCCGTGCGGCGGCACTGAGCGTGCAGATTGTAGTCACCGTTTGCGTCCAGGCGAATGTCGTTGGACGAAGTGGTGAAGTTGCCACCGAAGTCGCCTCGCGAACGCTCGTCACCGCTGTTACGGCGTTGCTGTTGCTGAGGTGGTGGGCCGCCGTGGTGCTGCTGGTTGTACTTCTCGCGTTTCTGTCGCTCCTCCTCCTCTTTCTCCCACTTCTTCTTCTCGTCATGCTCATCCTTCCAGTCACCTACTGCGTCTTGAGCCTTGTGCCCTGCAAAGGCGCCGGTTAAGGCGCCGATGATGGTGCCTGCGGTGCCATGGCCTGCTTGACCGCCTAGCTTGTGTCCACCGAAAGCACCGGCTGCACCTCCGGCGATGCCGCCCATGATACCGCGGTCACCCTCTGGATCGCCCTCACCGTTGTACTGGTTCTGGTAGCCTTGATTGTGCGAGTTGCGTCCTGAGTTGGACGAGTGCGCCGCTGTACTAGGGAACTTGAATTTGTTAGTCTGGGCGGCAAAAACCGAAAAACTAACTTGCCTGCTGGTACTGAGAAGGCTCCTGGCCATAGCCTCCCTGGCCGCCGCCATACTGCTGCTGCTGGCCATTGTACTGCTGCTGTTGGCCATAGTCGTTATTCTGACCTTGGTTGTAGAAATCACTAGCCTCGCCATGGTGCTGTTGCTGCTGACCGTAACCACCGCCGTTGTTGTAGCTGTCCTGGCCGTAGCCGCCTTGCTGGCCGTATCCTCCTTGGTTGTAAGACATGTCGATAGCTGAAGAGTTATGAAGGTGTTAAGGATGTGTGATTTGTAAAACCGTAGCGTATCCTTCCTCGTGGAGCCATCTCTTTATATACTGCCCCTCGGCCTCTCTGTGGGGTCATCGTACAGTGCCATCATGTATGAGCTGTCTGGAACAAGCCGACACCGCCAGTTTCCGCGTAGCGACTTTGTGGGGTTGTGCTACGGTCTATCGTCATAGAAATCCAGCTCGCCACAGCATAGGCCAATAGGGCAGACAATTTGAGACTTAAGGTTGCGTTATGGAAGAGCCGGCGTGAAGTATAGTCGAGATAGAGCCACGTAGCGGGCCGTATAGGTCCGTATAGCCGTGAACTCATAATACATGAAAATAAAGAATCCTCACCAAAATCAAGATATCTGATTTGAGATCTTTTTGTATATTTGTAATTACTTCAATACAATTTTGATAAAGGATTGATATTTAATTTCTAAATTTCAAAAATATTAAATAATTAACTGAATCAATCTAAGTAAAGTTTACCACTCCATATTCCCCACTTCACAAGACGCGACTTATTGCTAGGTGTACTATCAATTAGTGCCACGAAGCGTAACGACATGTATGATTCAGGCCCTATTATCGACAAGGAAAATTTGTTTGAGTCAGGTAATTCTATAACTTGCGTGCCATTAATGATTACCGTCACTCCTGAGTTAGACTCTTTCAGGAGCCTAGCTTATGATCGGGGATTTGCCCTGGAAGATCTGCATGTTTGTTAATGACAATGGAGTGGGACGTGATTGTCACGTTGAGGCGATACCTTGCCGGCCCCTTTGACTTCTACTAATCATTGCTGCAGACTCTTTGGATGAAATACTGTATGATCAGTGTGTCGCAGGTCTTTCTTTGGTCGAAAGTAGATTTACAGACGTCACATACTGCTTCGATATTGTCCAAATCAGTTTTACGAACTAGGCAGCGGTTATCTCGGGCTTGCTGTGCTTCATCACCAACAATGCACGTTTTCTTGGTAGCTTTCTCGGATTCAGCACGCATTTGGACGGTAGCCATATGCCGTGTTAGCTTTACACTGGGTTCCTATGTCAAATTATTTTTGGCATTTGTAGCATTGCTTTGATTGAGTTATTCGACAGACATGCCACCACATAACGCCCATGATTTGCTCCCCAAGTCCAAGCTATCTTGCATCATGCCTTATATGCTCTTCTTTGCTTGCTATGATACATTAAAAGAGCAGCTACCGTCAAGAAGGCTTCGGCCTCGATAGTAATAAGACTAATAAGAAGTAATGGAGGAAACGGTAGAAGTCAAACATATGTGTCTCTTTGTCTGGCAGTGTGTGTTTGCGGCAAGCCTGCAACTAGATCCCAAAAAACCTCTCCCCTTCAATCCTTTTACACCTCTCTCTAACCTCCCGGAAGAGACTTTTTGCTAGGGTAGACATTCGAACCATTTTCTTTTCCGAATCTGAATCCGGCGACTGGTCTTTGACCGATAATTCCAACTCGAATTCCAAGTATGCCGTTTTGGGAAGTTGGCAAATTCCCGTTGTTCTTTGTCTCGTTCAACTGCAAAACAACCAGAAATCATGCCTTCGAACTAAGTATGATGGATTATGATTAGCTATCCAGTTTAAGTATTAGGATAAATCAAGGCTCATCAACTGCATAGGCTGTGCTCACTCCAAGACGTAGTGTACCAGCCAAAATATCAGTGTATCGGAATATCAACCGCATGGAAGTGGGATAGGAGGTAACAAGATGAGAGAAAGCTCGCGGGACAGCATGGCAGAAGATCAAGACCCATTACTTATTCGGAAGCAAGAACGTCATGGTTTCACGCTCCAACTTGTAGTTGGAAAGACCGTGGAGTATCCTTCGGCCGGACTTGTCGTTGCCACTGACAAAAAGTTTCGAAGTGATACTATGGGATTACAGACAGCAAACAACGTTCCGCAGTGGCAGGAAGAAGAAGTTGGCTTCCCATCAAGGAAAGAGTTGAGGGATAAATTTTCAGGTCGTCTATTTGACGATGACCATGCTCTGTCTTTCACGAGTAAGCTTCTGTAACACCCTTACCTTACTTTAATTCTCACATCTACAGCAAATCAGGATGTAGGAGACGAGAAGGTCAGGCTTATCCTGATAAATATGGCTGATATAAACGTCGTGGATGACGACGACGACGTCCTGGCCCAACGTCGCGAGGGGTTCCGCAGATCAATTGTTGCTTGCCTGGAAGTCGCCAACAGGGGACGCTGTGCGTCGATTGCTCTGCCTGTATTCGGCGGCCCTCCCATGTCCTACCATCTGCGAGACGACGAAGATCACAGCATATATCAAGATCTGATAAATAGTATCTGGAACTATTTCCTACCGGCGCAGATGCCCGGGGAAGGCATGGGTGAAGCCATACTACGGGGTGCTAGGCGAAGAGGTAATGTTAAAGTTGTCAATATAATTGTCGAAAAAATTGTGGATGCTCTGGATGTTGATAACGAGTTGAGGACTACGGAGTTTTTGGAACGTTTTGCTCGGCTTGTAGAAATATGGGAGTACGTCAAAGATGTTGCCGTTGTTCCAACAAAAAACCGATACTAACCGGAATCTAGTAATATGTTTCCTGATACAGGACCACAAGGGCCGCCTGGGCTGGACGGGAGAGACGGGAGAAATGGAAAAGATGGCAGAGACGGGAGAGACGGCAGAGACATTGATGTTGAAAGGGATCAGGGACATGGAAGGCAAGGAGCTTTGGCCCAACAGCGGTCAGCTGCAGAAGAAGACAATTATGAAGGGGGGAACATTCCTATCAACGAGAAGTCTCGAAGAAGTAAAAGGTCTCGACCAGTTCAACACACTGCCCAAAGCAAAAGAGTGAAAGGACCAGATGGTAAAAAACCGGTCCAAGAAGCCGAAAGTGGACCCGCTCCCAAAGAACGAGCACAAAGATGTGGAAGAGGTGGATCTGCCCCAGCGGGCCGAGGAGATACGGGTGCCACCGGTAATATCGATTACTGTACGGGTACTACGGCGAAGGGTGATGCCTGTAAGAATAAAGTGATCCCTGGAGAGGAGCGTTGTCGCTTCCATCCCATAAAGAAATAGTTTGACGATTTTTGTTGAACATACTCCAGCTGCCTTGAAGGCTCTGAGGTGGCCTTCAAGTTATATCTGCGAGCACTAGGAGATGAAGATGAGCATAGAAATGGAGGAATAGTTTATGATCCGCTTCGCAAATATTTAATCAGTGGTAAGATATCTGGGAAATCTTTGGCAATGCTGAATTTTGTGTCCTCGTGGTTGTCGGAAAGAAGGGAGTAAAAATCATGACCCGGACAACATGATGCGGACTCCTGAGAATTGGATTCTATAATACCCTTATATGCTAACTCATGCCTGAGTAAGACGTCATTGTCAGTAAGCCTCTTCATCGTTGGATAAAATGCTCTTCCGATCGAATAATTCTTGGAAAGGGAGATGAATTCCGGCCGGTAGTAGATGACACTGAACAAGGAGTGATATATTCGATTAAGTTTTGGTGAGCGGGATACTTACCGTCGCAAAAGGAGACAAGTCCATGTATTGCCGAATAAATGAAGATGCCGGACGTAGAAAGAGTGACATCGATATCGACAAATAGATCCCAAGTCTCTGTACGCTTCGAAGATGGACCTCGAAAGTTTCACCGCGGTTTAGCCCTTTAATTCCCCGACAGTTCAGGGACCAAGGCAACAAGGGATAGGAATCCCTGTGTTCGTACTTCAAGTAAAAGTTCGGGGAGATGTGAATCAGATATTCAGACTTGATGCATCATATCCTTGATTGCCGGCCACCTTGACCTCGTTGCAATGTGTCCCTCTCCGTGAAAGCATCATCACCGACCATATCTTCAGTTCCCGTCCAGAGAAACCAAAACCATCATACTGACTGCGTAATTCGAATCCATTTTTGTACCCAGTTTCATAGTATCGGGATGCTCGAACAGGTCTCGCGGGGGAAACTTTGAAAATCCCAGCCACGCCAACTTAGGGAATTACAGTCTTGAGCGGTTGTTCCAAGCCCTCAACCGCTGTATGCGACCGTTTTAGAGCTGAGTAGACTGGCGGAAGGGGTGCTACAGGCCATGGTGAATGGTGCGAGAATGGGCCACCATCTTCACTGTCATGAAGAACTGACAAGCAAGCTGTATCTTGCTGAACGAGGATAGAGGAAGTTATCTTCATCTCTCACGAATTGGTGGCGGTACCACTCTCGTTTTTTGAGTCAGAAGTCAGAACGCGCAAGTTAGCCACTTTGAGGGTATTCACATCCAAACATAAATATATCCATTCATGGCTTTATATTTTATTTATTAACAATCAACCAGATTCCTCGACGCACTGCCTGACGTGTAGTGAATTGCCCGCATTAATGACATAAGCCCATCCGCTAAATTACCCGTCATACCCGACAGACGGTCAGACCTGACCTCAGGCTGACCGATCCAACGCCAAGTCAAGCCAACGAAGGGTAAATTCAGATATCACGGTCTAATTGACCTTCACAGTCGAGATATTATTCTTGACCTCTAAGATTCTATCCCATGAATCATCCTCGTCCGGAAACGGACCAAAGCCAAATTATTCGAAAACGTCGGCGAACCCAATTGGCATGCAACACCTGTCGTGATCGGAAAACCAGGTGTAATGGCGAACGGCCGGCGTGCTCGTCTTGCACCAGAAGAGGTGTTCGGGATAGTTGTTCATATGAGGAGGTGACAGTTGGCTCGCAGAGGTCTGCAGTCTCAATGGGGTAAATCCAAATCCATAGAAATGCTTCGAGGAGGTCTCGGACTATCTAGTTGCAGCCCCACCCTAACCCTTCAATATCTAGGTATAGTTCAAGCAATGGCAATACCATTGCGAACCCTGAATTTGGGGCGTCCGACTCTCCTTCACCAAGTACTAAGGATAGGTCACCTTCAGCCACACTGCATGTCAGCAATGCCTCCCCGGCCGGGAAGGTAGACGCTCTAGCCATGGTAGCTGACAGCACAATTGGCGACTCTCTCTATGGCAGGTCTTCCACCATCGCCCTAGTATCCCAGGTCAGAGAAGCAGCTTCAATTCCTGCGGTTCAGAGATCGTCAGCATCTGCTTCCCAAAATTCACTTGAGATTCTGCACAAGCAAGACTTCTACAATTTCATTTTACCTCAACGGCAACATGCTGATGCGTTCTTGGCTTGCTATTGGGAATTTGCTCATCCAGTCTTTCCCATATTACATATGCCTTCTTTCAACTCATCCTACGATCAATTGTGGGTTTCACGAACGGAGGCAGATAAGCATAGTGACGAATTAGATGATACCATTTTCCATGCTACTCTGAACCTGGTCTTCGCTCTTGGGTGCCAATACAGTAGTATAGTTTCCCCAGAGAAGAAATCTAGTTCAGCTGATGAATTCTATCGGCGTTCTCGAAAGCTAATCAATTTCGAGATATTGGATGCGATGCAATTATCGCTGGTTCAGCTGTTCCTCTTGACAGGTGTATACTTACAGTCCACGGAGTATGCGCACCGGTGCTGGAATGTGATTGGGCTAGCCATTCGGACAGCGCAAGGACTGGGTTTGCACACGGAAAATTCCTCACTCAGATCTAATCAACTCGACCGGGAGCTGAGAAGAAGACTTTGGCATATGTGTGTGCTGCTTGACCGGTGCGTAGTTTTGTATCACTTTGAGATGCTCGGAGTTAATTCTGCGTAGACTATTAGCAATGACCTTTGGCCGTCCTACGATGATTAGTGCTGGATCATGGGACACTCCAGCTCCTGCAATGATCGATGACGAAAATTTGCGGGTAGACGGTGAAGGAACCCAGCCGTCCGGAAGCCACTCACGAATGTGCCTCTTTGCATACTCGACACAGCTGTTTGAAATTATGGACGAAATACTGTCATCATTCTATATCCAAGACAGTACTAGAAAGCATAGGCAGAAAGACAAGAACACTGATGGCCAATGGTCAATTGACGATCTGACCAACATTTTAATCATTAATACGAAGCTTGATCGGTTCGAGAACACATTGCCACAGTTCCTAAAAGTTGAGGATCAGCAGTCGGCCAGTCAGACACATGCGACGTTACAAGCAAAGGTTTTGCAAAGCAGGTAAGGTATTAGCCATCATCAATTTCGATTACATCCTGACCCATCAGTATAGATTCTTGTTTGTTCGTATCATGCTGTTAAGGCCTGTATTGCTTGCTTCGGTTGCGAATGGAAGAGCTCGGAGAGAGCCTGCTGCCACCGACATATGTCTGGATAATAGCCTTGCGAAGGAAGTATGCATACTGTGCATTAAGACAGCCAAAGTGCTTCTTGAGACTTTATACGAGAATCTCGGCTCCAGCTATCGCAGTCCTGGATGGCACGTCGTATACTGTAAGTGCTATTACATTTATGTCACGAGATTAGCACTGAATCTTCCATAGTTGCATTCGCTGGAGCCATCATTCTCCTCGCGGCACACTTATCTTATGTAGTACCGATTGATGTCAGAAACCAGTCATTCGATACATCGTGGAGCTGCTGCATCAAGGTATTAGAGTACTACAAGCTGCAGATCTCACCAGCGGCAAAGGTAATCACGATCCTCGAGAACCTGAAAGAAAAAGTACAGGCCATGACTCGATCGACTCCTGTTACTGAAGCAGCTCCAAGTGTCAACGGTTCTTCTGTCAGCATCCCAACCCAAGTCGAAACGAATCCAGAGAATATCGATAGTGGAATATCCGGTGAGACTGGTCTTGATATGGAAGGTCTGGACATGTTTACAATGGATCCCCTAACCGATGCATGGTTCACGCAACAGCTGTCGGATATGAGTTGGCTTGACTTTACATAACTGGGTTTAATTGAGCAACTTGGACATTATCATATGTCACAATTGTGCAAATAAGCTTTTCACTACGAAGTTGTGCGATGTAGCCAAATGTAAAATACTACGAGAAGCAACTCGTCCTAGCGATGGAGAAAAGAAATATCATACTAAATGGTCGCCATTTCTGTTTGGCTTACTGGTCGTGAGCAAGTTCACCCACCGGCACTATGTCAACATCTGGCTTTGGACTTCATACTCGGTCAAGATCCAGGCAGACACTGACCAAGTTGGTTATGGGATGTCGTTGGAGGCGTATCACACCTCTGCCTCGTGGTAAGCGCCACTTTCTTGATTCTCAAGGGGAGGGGGGAGGTCAATGGATGAAGTAGTAGGTGTCGGTATTGCTCTTTGCTCTGCCAGAGACCCAGGCAGAAGATAGTTGTGGGGGTATATAGGAAGAGGAATCCGGTGAAGAAGCTCTGCAGAGCTTAAATATACTCGGTTTTTATGTAGAAACACCCAGGTTTGGCACTGTGCTGGCGCCGGACATGTCCTTGTTATTTCCCATTAAGACTGGTGCGTCTTGGTGACCACCTGGAAAAGTTTGACTCTCGAATTATGTTCCAGTAAATTTAGTCTCACCAATAGAGTCATATTCGAGAATTTCAAGGACGACAACGAAAAAGTTGCGTAGCTCGGAGAAAGAGTTTGTGTTCAAAGTTCCAAAGAATTCAACACCAAACGCTTCAGCGTGCGCCTTGGTTTTGTTGCTAGTAGCTGCATTGCCTATCTCAGGGTCGAAAAGCCCATGGAAACCAGATTTAGCGATGAAAATATGGGCAAGACCGTTGGTCAAAGGACCTCAATCGTGCCTTAAACGCCTGCAGATTCCACGGACTAGCTATCCACAGTGGTCTGGCTCACATTACCACCATAGTCGTCGGCGGTATCATGACCACATCGACGCAAATGGTGGATCGATAAAAGCATAGTTCTGGGAGCTGTTGAGGGCGGATTCGATGAAAGGTTAGAATGCACGAGAAATCAGAAGGGGCCAAAACGATGCTTCAGAGTGGCAGAAATCCTATACTTTATGGCTAAATCACTCTCAGCACAAGTCTTAACATCTCTAGGCATCAGTAGACCGTTTATCATAAGTCCAGGTATATATAGGAAGGTTCTGAGATGAACGGTTGCGCATGTCACGTGTGTGGGCGGTCATCTAGATACTCAAAGTCAAGCAATCCCCGCCGATGACACCACTGCTGGTGCCAGATATACGAACTACTAGGGCCATTTGGATATGGTGGTCTGCACCTCTCAAGAACTGGGGTATCTTGATGGCTTCCAAAGTTGACCCGAAAACGAAGCTGGAGTATTGTCTACCGAAACTTCTCAGCAATTGAGACAAGCACGAAGATGAGGCTATCAGCAAAGACGACCCAACGGCTAGCCGAGAAAAGACTGGGACTGAGATTCTAAATCCTAGCCACCGGGGAGGGATGTTAGGCACCCCTCTGCACACAGATATTGCATATATGGCCTCAGATAGACCAGAAGTACCGAGTAATGTTATATCCATAACGGGACTGGAAATCGCTGCGACAATCAACGGAATTAAGTAGACTTCGGTCGAATCAGGTGAGAAATTACCGGTGCGTTTCTGCATACGGAGAATCCACTAGGATGCACCCGAAAGTTTCAAGCCTCGCAAACAGGAGGAACAGCGAGGGTTGGGTCGAATCCCGGGACTTCGAAGAAACAAAAAATTAGAGCACACACAAAACCCAGTTGCCCAAGCATCACATATCTAAATGGTTGAATAGTCTGCTCGAGATGATGACCTTAGTGAATCGGCAGCTCTTGTAATTTACCTTGGCCCGAAATTTGACTACAGTGAATGATATATCCTCATTTCCTTTCCTCGCTTCGCCATCAAACCACCGCTTTCCCTTCCTCAAACCTACTGCTCGTTCCACCTACTCGCTTCCCTCCAAAAGAAAATGGAGTCAAGTCCAAAAATCCCCCAAAAAATCCAAAGTCCAAAAAGTCAAAAGCTTAAGGCGCCTACGCCCGTCGTCACCCCAATGAACTCCCAGCACTTGCTGGAATCACTGTTCCGATCGTCTCGCAATCTGCCCGCCAGGTCAAACTGAGAATAGTCGACCGTACGCCCCCCGCAGGGCGCCGAATTCTACTGTTGAGCCATGACACCGCTGGGGCAGATTGATGGAAGAGTGTGTGTTGTTTAAGATTATATAGCCAAGATGTTTGTTTGGGAGAGTGAATGAGATGGGGCTGAGTTGGGTGGCTGGTCGGCGAAATATGGCAGTTACAGTAGCATACAGAATGGTGTTTGCTCGGGCGGTGAAGGGAAATTTCTTGTGTGTAGCTACTCAAGAGGTTTGTAGCTACTGCATTCCTTAGCTCAGCTCTCCCATGTGTCAAGAAGGACTTTAGATGACGCAGGAGTGTTGATCTACCAGAACAAAATTGATTTTGGTTCTCACATTTCTTCTGCTAGGGAGCTTCCGACCTGAAACTTTGTCCGGGGAAGGAGATCTGATTGATGGTAGTGAAGATGTTTCGATTTTTCTTTCTTCGTTGCCAGTAATCTAGAGGAAAGAGGAATCGCCCTGATCCATCTTGTATGTTACACCAAAGCGTCTCTTCTAGAGCCTGCTCAGCAGTCCAGCAACAAATTCAGGTAGTTCCTCGAATGCAACATCCGTTTGCACATTCAACCTCCGACTTTGCACCTCACACATCCTAAATTTTTTCCACTTTTTCCCCACCACCACAATGACTGGATATCCAACCAGATCAGCGTCTCCCATCTTCCAAGCAAATGACTGTGTTCGATCATCTATGATGGCATCTATCCGTGACTGTATGGTGAGTGCATCGTAGACTTCCTCTGCGGCTTCCGGGTGTTTCGGGATGGTGACAACAACGACCTCGAATGGAGCCATAACCCGCGGCCAATTGAGACCCTTTTCATCGGCCAAAGTCTCAGCCACAGCGCCGATCATTCGGGTAACCCCAATGCCATGACATCCCATCTCCATCGGGACACGCACAAGAGTTCCGGGAGCTTCTGAGCTGACCTTGCCATTCTTCATAAGTTCGGACGGCACATCTATAGTTGCGTTCATAGGCTCACTATACCGTGTCCCTAAGTGGAAGGTGTGACCAAGTTCGATCGCCTTGCGGACCTTGAGTGTACTACATTTACACCGAGGGCAGTCATCACCATCTTTGATCCGCTGGAACTGTAATGGAGAAGCTTGGTCATCTTTGAAAATAACACTTTCGGCAGACAACCATGGCCATCGAAACAGGTCAGCTAGAGATGAATCCATTGATTTGATCTTCTCACGTAGCGTTGAAGGGACCTGGCCATCAATCAAGTTCAAAAGCTGTGGTGGAGTTCTTCCTGACTCCTCGAGAGGGGGATTTATCAGTTTCGCCCAAAGCTGGGACACAACCTCGATTGACGCATCGTATTGTGGCACCACTGCTTTGATAGCGTGTAAATTCACATCTATAGAATGCCCTGATGGGACCCAGTACCAGACGTTGATAAGTGTGTTCTTGTCTTTAGAGATACCACGGTGAATATAAATATCGCCTTGCTCTTCAAGAGGTAGTGAGTTGTCAACTTCCAGTGTTCTCGGGGCGCCGGATTGAGCCAATTCTTCATTGGCTACATAATCACAGTTCGCGCAATTGATCACATAGTCCTCCCCTTTCGAAGTAGGGAAATGGAATTCATGACTCAAATTTCCACCCATGTCCCCAGAATCGGCCTCGGCAACCAAATAAGGTATCTTAAGTTCGTCAAAAAGGTTCTTGTATACCTTGCGAACATCTTCGTACGTTTCCAGGGCAAGCGGGGCGTTGTAGTCGAAGGTATATAGGTCTTTCATGACGAATTCCCGTGATCGTAACAATCCATGACGTGGTCGTAGTTCATCCCGATATTTGCGGCCTTTGGGCGACATGAGCCAGGATAGAAAATTTGCCAGGGAAGTTTACCTATTTGATATAGACGAACAGGAAGCTCTTTATAGGACTTGACTGTGTTTGCTACCAGGTCCGTGATTTCTTCCTCATGCGTTGGGGCAAGAAGATACCCGACCTCTTTTCTGTCTCTCAACCGAAAAAGCTACGAAAATCGTTACTACAGGCAATGATAAGTTCTCCGACCAACTCACCTCGGAACCACTATTTAGACGCCCACTTCTGGCCCAAATTTCCTCTGATGATATGGAAGAAAGAGAAACTTTGGAGGCGCCTACAATCATTAACGCTGATGAAAATAGGCAGCTGAGACTGATAGCCGATCATACTTAACGCAGACATGTGCTTGTCTATGAGGACCTCTACCTTTTCTTGAACCCTCCGTCCCAGAGGTAACATATGAAAGATACCCGAATGAGCCTGAATGATTTAACTAAGAAGCTGGTTTATATGAATCCAACCATGAACAACTGACCTGACGCAGAAACCCAGCTCGAATGAGTTTTGAATGAGAATCTACTATACATCAGCCCCGGACTTCTCTAAAAGTCTGGCCAGCCCAACCCTCATCTAAATTTGCGGCTATACCACCCGTTGGTACCCAGAAACGTGATAACCGTGCTCTCTCATCTTCCTAGTATGGAGACGATCAGTCCGATCCATGTGTCGAAGCAATATTGCAACTTACAACAATATTGACGGAACTTGAGTTGTATCTAACTGCACATATCTTGGACAAATTCGAGATATGACTTTGCCGTTTGGCTAGCTGTACTGACTGGCAAGAAAGTGCTCTCAAAGCACCATATTGTTTAATCCTAACGGACCCCGAAAGCTTCATGATAGTGCGACTCAGATAGAGAGTGTATGATTCGAATGAATGGATGTCAAAGTTTGCATGCAAATCTATCAAAACATGGTCGGAGAAGATGAGATAGAAAAGAATTGGTGCAGTAACATAATTCCCTGCATGAAGTTCAAACTCATATGTACATGAAGACCGGGGCATCGGCAAAACCTTATTCCGGTCGGCATTCTGATAAAAAAATGTTTTGAAATCTTATCGAAGTTCAAAGCTTCCAGACTTTGTTTTTAGTACTATAGAATTTCTGCTTCGGTGAAAAATTATTTGCCATTGGATAATTTTAACTCCTGTCACTGGCAATTGAAGTCCTAAATCAACATGGGAAAACACCGAAAGCCGTCGAAAGCGCCAGGCGCAAAGGTTTCCGCAACCGCAAACGACCAAGATGTTCCCTCTTTCGACGAAAATGCTCTATCAGCATTGACGGAGAAAATAGAGCAAGGTTTCGCAAAGGGAAATGGACCACAAAAGCCGGATGTGTCTGCTCCAAAGTCGAAGAAACAAGAAAAGGCGAAGAATTCTAGCAAACAAGAAAGTTCAAACCGAAAGGCTAAGCCTCAAGAATCGCGCCGAGGAACGAAGAGAGATGCGGAGGGGAATGCAAAGGAAAAGACGAATGGCTCATCAAACAAGTCTCAAGATCCTTCGACCGAAAGGGAAATACTATTGCAGGAAATTTTGGCGTTAGGAGGAACTGAAGAAGATCTAGACCTTGTGCTCGACGCTCAATCAGATTCAGAAAATGAGGACGCGAGGAAGCCAGCAGCGGTCGACAAAAAATTTCAAAGCGAATTCTCGAAATTTGTGGCTAGTCTTGGAATTGATAGCAAAGCATCAGAGGCACAGGTGGATGAGGATGAGGTGAACGAGGACGAAGCCGAGGAGGAGGAGGAAGAGGGAGATGACTGGGAAGAAGCTTCTGAATCTGAGGCTAGCGTAGCAGAGCAAGCCCCAGCGGTCCCAGAGAAGTCTCCGGTACACACCAAAGAATCCTCGAAAGATCAAAACCGCCTGGTTAGCACACCCAATCCTCAATTCTGAGTCCACTGACCCATTGTAGATGTTTGAAGCCCGAGCAGATTGGCATGCTGTAGCACTTCCACTTCTTCCATCACCAGATCTGAGCGAATCTGGGCCATACCAAGAATCAATCAGAAACCTAAAAGAATATGCTACAAAATTGCTGGAGGAGGATAGCAATCTATACTCCTCTAAGCACCTTTCAGCAACATCTTCACATCGATTCCTTTCGACCATTATGTCCTCTGGTACACTGTCTGATAAAATTTCCGCGTTAACCTTGGTGGTCCAAGAATCCCCTGTTCACACAACAAAATCGTTTGAAAGTCTCTTAGCCTTGGCGAAGAAGAGAAGCAGAGGACAAGCTGTGACCGCACTAGGGGCCATGAAGGATTTACTCGGAACCGGTGTTGTTCTTCCAGCTGATAGGCGACTTCGAACATTTGCTGCTCAGCCGGGTCTGCTTGGAACATTACAGGAAAGTCCAATCGCAGTATGGAGACCAGGACAGAAGTTACCCGGAAACATCACGAAAGCACATCTTATTTCTTGGGCGTACGAAGACTGGCTCAAGGAATCATATTTCGATATGCTCAAAATTCTAGAAGTGTGGTGCAATGATGAAGTCGAGTATGCACGTTCGCGAGCGGTCACATACGTCTATGAATTGCTGAAGGAAAAACCGGAGCAAGAATCCAATTTACTTCGTTTATTGGTCAATAAGCTGGGTGATCCGGAGAAGAAGATAGCATCTCGTGCATCATATCTCCTGTTGCAGCTACAAACCTCACATCCATTGATGAAACCGATTATTGTCAATTCCATCGAGAATGAGCTTCTCCTCCGTCCCGGTCAAAGCTCTCACGCAAAGTATTATGCTATTAATACTCTTAACCAGACAATTCTTAGTGCGAAGGAAGAGGAAGTCGCCAAAAAGCTACTTGGTATCTACTTCGGCCTTTTCGTGTCTCTCCTAAAGAAGCCCGAGCCCGTCAAACCTGCAACATCACTTACACTTAACAAGAAGGGAGAAATCCAAGGAGGTGGAGCACCGATGGGCAAGAAAGCCAAAGCAAAATTGACAAAGGAGGAAGAAGCGAAGCAAGCTAGTGAGGAGACAACAGAGAAGTTGATTTCAGCTGTGTTGACTGGTGTTAACCGTGCTTTCCCATTCTCCAAATCGGACGATTCCAGGTAAGACACCCTGCTCTGCTCTTAATTTTATTCCGTCCACTAACTAGCTACAGTCTCGAGAAGCACATGGATACTCTTTTCCGTATCACACACTCCTCAAACTTCAATACTAGCATCCAAGCTTTGATGTTGATCGAACAACTGGCCACCACGAAACACCTGGCTGTCGACCGCTTCTACAGAACTCTTTACGAATCTATCCTTGACCGTCGCCTCATTACATCATCAAAACACGCATTATATCTCAATCTACTTTACAGGTCATTGAAAAATGACATCAGCATCAAGCGTGTTAAAGCTTTTGTCAAGAGAATGTTGCAAATTATCACACTCCACCAGCCTCCATTTATCTGTGGTATAATATATTTGGTCAGGGAACTAGAAGTCACATTCCCTGGGCTTAAATCAATGCTTAAGGACCCCGAAGCGAGTGCCGAGGACGAGGACGAGGTCTTCCGCGATGTCCCAGAGGATGGAGAGGCGGCAGAGATTCAAGTTGACGATTCTTCAAAGCCACAGGAGCAGTACGATGGAAGGAAACGTGATCCCGAACATAGCAACGCCGATAAAAGTTGTTTGTGGGAGATCGTAAGTTACAGCTGATTATCTACAGAGCACATGCTAATCCTACCATAGATTCCATTCCTTGCCCATTTCCATCCTTCTGTTTCACTATTCGCTCACCGTCTCTTGGATGACGAGAAAATGCCGCCTAAACCCGACTTGGCCTCTCACACACTAGCAAACTTCCTGGACCGATTCGTATACCGCAATGCGAAAGCAGCAGCCGGAGCACCAAAGGGTGGTTCTATTATGCAACCTCTGGCCGGTGGAGATAGTCGTGGCATTTTCGTCTCTAGTCGTGGAGCACAAGCCCAACAGTCCGTCAATTCAGAAGCATTCTGGCGCAAGAAGGCGGAGGATGTTGCAGTCGATGAAGTATTCTTCCATAAATACTTCAGCCAGATTGGAAAGGGCAAGCAGCCCGCGAAGAAGAAGGAGACCAAGAAAGGTGCGTTGGATGATGATGAGGAGGACGAGGATGAGATCTGGCAAGCTTTGGTTGAATCGAAGCCCGATATCGAAGGTCCTGACGATGACGATGATGATGATTTGGATATGGACGACTTCGAAATGTCTGAGGATGAAGAAACCGATGGAGGAGTGGATATCGAAGGCGAAGGTGGAGATGAAGACGTTGATATGGAGGATATTGACGAGGACGAAGGAGATGAAAGTCCAGGAATCTTTGATGAAGACGAAGACGACCTTAGAGGAAGTGATGACGAGGCTGGATCTGATCTGGACCAGCTATTTGAGAAGGAGCTGCAGCGAGCAGCAGATACTGAGAAGGAAGGAAAGAAGAAAGAGACGAGCAGGGAGAAGAAGAGGAGACTCAAGAATCTTCCTACTTTTGCTTCTGCGGATGATTATGCTGCTATGTTGGATGGGGACGGGAATGAGGATGTAGGAAAATAGGGGCAGATGTAAACCTAAAAGCGGTCGGGCGACGATTGAGCAAATAATCTTGGAGACCGTTCATTATGGAGTATTGGTATGGTTATCCTTGACGGTGCTACGAAACAGATGCTCCTCTCTGTCAGCCAAGGAAATGAAAAGTTCAATTCATTGTTAGATAACACTATAATTTTGAGATTGCTTATGATGTGATATCGGAAGCATCAGGTGGATTTCTGAAGCAAGTCTTGCAACAATATTTGGCGGTCTCATTGGACTGACCATAGACGCCCAAACAAAATCTCAATTAGCCAACCCCCCCAACTGTACTAATCTGTAAAAGATAATAAGTTACCTCCCCTCCAACTCCAGTGCTGTCATTATCCCAGCCTCCCCATCGCCGCCAAGAATCCTTACCGTCCTCCCCATTTCCCTTCCCCCACCGTCTCAAAACCACCACCTACTCATCAAACCACTCCAACTTATCCTCCTCCTCAAAAATCGCCCTGAAATACTTGCCCTCCACCCCACCCACATCCGTCTCCTCCATATGAATGCAGTGGAACTTAGCCTCCTCCGGATTCCCGGGGATGAACGCCCGGAACATGAAATATTTGTTGTCGGACTCGGGAAGCAGGACTTTGCCGAACAGGTGCAGGCCGTAGGCGGAGGTGGCAATGCGCACGGATTTCAAGTCCGCGGAGGAGAAGCTGGTGAGTTGCTGGTTGGAGAGGTGGGCGACGGCTTGGAAATATTGCGGCTCGTGTTCTGGAGATGGGAGGTTAGTTGCAGGGTTGGATTGAAGGGGAAGCGCATGCGATAGAGGGAAGAGCAGGGGGGACAAACTGTCGGTTTCGTGGCGGAGATGCTGGAGCATTTTCTTGAGATCGGTTTCGATTTTGCGGAAGGCGACGATGCTGTCCTCTTTTGGGGGGTGGATCTGTCCCAGTTGAACTGTGTCGACGGTTGCCATGTCGTTGATTCTGTGTGAGTGATTGATTGATCGATCTGTGATATTGTAGTTAAGTCTAACTAAGATTGAAGACCAGCAAGTCGATTGATGTTGAATTAAAGACTTTTTGATTGATTTATATTTCCAGTTGCAACGACCAATACAAGAGACAGTGAATGTATCAGGCAGCATGGGGTGATATGGCATGAAATATAAGGGGAATCAGACGATGACCAAATCATTTGACTTATACGTCTCTTCAAGCCCCAATAACTATCTTCCCGCTGGAAAGGTGGAGCGACATTGCTATGATTGCAACACCTGACAGCGTATCAATCAACGTCCGTCCGCTGCCTTGGTTTCGTCTTGGGCGAGATGCATAAGCCAGATTCACTCGGCCTCGTATTCCTGGTATCGGCAAAGCAGGGAACTTCTGCCTCGAGAACGTTGACTCCACGGCTATGCCATGTGGTATCCACTCGTCTCGGCGAGTTCGTCCCCAGATAACGGGTAAAGCGCTTAGAGTATTACGGTGAAGTTCTACGAACCCCCCTCCCCCCGCTTCTTCCCCGCTTCCATCCTGATGTCCCTCTTCGGAGATGACGTCGACGTGGGGGAAAGAGCGCGATGGAATGGCCTCGTGGTGACGCCTCCGATGTCACAGCTGCACACGCGTACATAGTCGTTGCAATCCAGGAACAGACACGACATCAAGATCTCTCCAACGCTTCGTTCATGTAGGGTACCAAGCTAAGGTAGCTCTTGCTTAGTGAAGCATGGCGTGGCTCAGGGCGGATAAGATGAGATAAGATAAGATAAGATGTCGGGAGAAATCAATGCCGATGCCAATAAGAAACTATTCTCAGCAGAGAAGTTCTCATCCTCGGCAATACACTTCCATACTCAACGAAGAGCTTCTGTGCCAGTTGTGAACGTACGGCTCTATACCTCTATTTTTGCTTGAGCACTTGGCAGTCGACCTTGGACTTGTTGTAAATAGGGCGTCCCTCTTCCCTGCGATTTGGGGTCTATTTGCGCATTCGTTCCGCGGTGTCCAGCATGCAGAGGTAGCAAAAAGACAATCACCAAGATGTCATTCTCTCGGCAATTCATATGGTCTCGAGCAGGCGTTTCCAAAGCCATTGCTCGAGGTCCAAGCATATTATACCACAGCAGAGCAAGTCCCAAAAAGCCTTCACTGTTTTCTAATTCTCAACCGTTCTCAACATCCCGTCGACTATGTAACGCCGAGGGCAAGTCTCATCACCAACCCATCTATCGCCTATATATCTGACTCAAACTCCAGCAACTTTTCCCAATCCACCTCCCGAGCGCAAATCCTTCCTCCGCCGAGCCATCAACGTCCTCGGACTCGCCCTTGTTTTCTCCTCCGCCGGCTTCGCCATCGCAGCCTACCCAGCCTTCCGAACCGCAGACGAGATACTCACACCCGTAAGCGACAAAGAGACACTCACACGATTCACTCCCACCGACCCCAAAGCCATCGAGGTCGAAGCATACATCAACAACCACCCTCTCGTCAAAGAACTGCGCTCCCGTCCCGAGCTCAGCGAATCACGCCCACACCTGCGCATTCCCGTCTCCCAACGCGGGCACAATCTTACAGGAGGGACACTGATGGGACCGGGCCGCGTTGTGGTGCCGCCATATGTATGGCTTGAAGCTGGGGGGAAGTCTCTTGTTTCGATTTCTTACCTCGGGGAGGATCTATGCGGACATCCAAATATTGTGCATGGAGGGTTTCTGGCAACGATGTTGGACGAAGGATTAGGGAGGTGTTGTTTCGGGGCTTTGCCTAATAAGATTGGCATGACTGCTACGTTGAAAGTGGATTATAAGGCGCCGACGATGGCGGGACAGTATGTGGTCTTGAAGGCGAAGACGGTTAAGGTTGAGGGAAGGAAGGCCTGGGTTGAGGGAACCATTGAGACGTTGGTTGGAGAGGGGGAGACTCCTAAAGTGTTATGTAAGGGAGAGGCACTGTTTATAGAGCCTAAGCAGGCAGCCGTAAGTTTTGTTGTCTTTCATGAACTTCAAGAATGTGCTAATGAGTTTATAGAATATGGCTAGAATATATCCAGTGACATAGAAAAACGATCGAAACTGCTCATAGAAGTTAAACCAGAACAGATGTATAGATCAGACAGTTAGATAAACCATACAATATATGATCAGAAGAAGACCTATCTTTCCAATATCTATAACTATCAAACACTTTTCTATAACCACTGTAGGTATTCTACGCATGTCAAACAACCCTCACAGCTTTACAACCAAATACCATTTATATTTACAACTTCAGCAAATTCTTCTCCTCCAAAAATTCCACAATCTTAGCCACACACTCCTCCACACTCAACTGATCCGTCCTGACATGAATCTCTGGCTTCTCAGGCGCCTCATACGGCGCACTAATCCCCGTAAACTCCTTAATCTCCCCTGCCCTCGCCTTCTTATACAGCCCCTTCGGATCTCTCTTCTCCGCCTCCTCAACCGGCACATCTACAAAAACCTCAATAAACGGGATCTCCAGATCCCCGTCCCCGCCCTGACTCTGCGCATGCAGCTCCCTCGCAATCGCGCGATCCGCTTTATACGGAGAAATAAAGCTCGTCAGCGCAATGGTGCACGAGTCGGCGAACAGCTTGGCGACCTCGGCGATGCGGCGGATGTTTTCGTTGCGGTCTTTTTCGCTGAACCCGAGGTCTTTGTTGAGGCCGAAGCGCACGTTATCGCCGTCGAGACGGTACGCTGAGAGACCGAGGTGTAGCAGGTGCTGCTCGAGGGCGGTCGCGATGGTGGATTTGCCCGAGGCGGAGAGCCCGGTGAACCAGATGGTCATGCCGCGTTGCTTGCGGTAGGTGGAGCGCTCGGAGCGGGTGAGGGAGGGGTGCCAGGTTATGTTGCTGGAGGAGGATTAGCTTTTGGAGGGATTTGAGAGGATGGGTATTGGGAAGAGGTTGGAAGATTAAGGATATGGTCTGCTATTTTGAGGAGGTATTTGGAGAGAGAAGAAATGGATCAAGGGGAAACTCACGTCGCCATTTTGATTATTGAGGATTTTGAGTTGTAGAGGTTATTGATCTTTTAGTACGAAAGTCGCAAATAGACAATTGAATAGCTTTTTCTTTGAAACTGTACGAGAGAACGAGAAGAAATAAGAATAGGGAAAATCTAAACTTTTATAAATCGTTGTCCTGCTAAAATGGCAGTTGTACTCGTAGTCTTGCAATACCATAAAAATCTGCCCCGCACTAAACGCGTCAGGTGGGTGGGGCATGGTGATCACGTCTTTGGTACCTTTCAAGGGCCGTTAATAATCTCCCCTTAATTGGCTTTCAGCATGTTTCGTTTCATACTGGGGTTGAGGTTACGTCGCTTGAGTTGTATTGCTCGTAGGACATAATATACAGTAGAGTACGTAGGTATATTGAACTGATCATGGGTAATCGTCAACGCTTGCTTCGTTGATATCTTGCAATGCTACCATACAATAATACAAATGCTTGCTTCACTCGACCCAACATCCCTTTGCATGCGCCAGCTTCCATCACCGTATTCACATCGTCCCCGTACTCTCTATATGATCTCGAATTCGTAATAGACAAAGGCCGTATATTCATTACCTTCTCCTCCTCCCATCCCAGCTGCTGCTATTTCTGACGACAAGGTGGAGTCATCCTTTAATGCCTTTCCTTTCTTATCACGGCCAAACGCATTTCCGCCCAAGTAAGAATAGGCTGAATCAAGGGCTGTTTTCGCCTTCTTTGCGCCTTTAGGATTTGACTATGGAGTGTTAGTATAATACTGATAGTGGGTTGTAGGTCACAAATACCTTAATTAGACCACAAACAAAGTCTAGAGGCAACCCATATCTTAGAACTGTTTCGACAAACACCCTCAAGGTCAAAACATGTATCCAGATCATCACGCTCTCACTCCAACCAGTTCTACTCAGCCTTAATGCCTCACCCCATACCTTTCTTTCATCCTTTTCTACACGCTCGACCTCTCTCTGTTCTTCTTCCTTTCCACCTTCAACGTACTTGTAATCACGGGGAGTCCACTTATTCTCTCTGCACTTTAATTGGAACTCTGCGCTGTGCTTTTTGAATGTGGTAACCGCAAATAACGTAAGCTCTTCATCATGAGTAACTTCGACGGAAGATCGCGGGACAACCATAGGAGATATCGTCTCGTAGGTTTTCAGGAAATCTTTCTTTACGTTTGTTGGAACGACGACAAGGTGTGTTTCGAGGTATTCGGAATCTTGCACCAACAACTTGGGATCGACAACCGGCGTAAGAGATTTGGTTGACAGGTTACCCCTTTGCAAAATCAGTAAATACTTAAATCCTCCTAGCTTCATGCACTCACGTTTGCTTTCGTTGTAAAGCCGTAAGGTTCGACTTGACCTGATTGTACTGGTTCATCTTGCCCTTGACATCGTTGTCAATACTGACGAGTTCCTAAAATCCCATCAATACAAGTCCCATTCTCCTTGAAATTTATGCCAACCTTCTGTAATAGGTCGATGAGTTCTGCGATTGGCTTGTCCGCGCGATACTTGACTTTGTTCCATGAAAAGGTGCGAAGGTATTGATCCGCCGGTTCTGTAGACAATCAATCAGCCATCGTCCTCGACTCTGTTCGCTCCCTACTCACTATCATTGACTGTCTTCTGCTGCGAGATTTTGCTCTCATCTCCTTCCAGTAAATTTCGCAGCGAATCTCCGACCTTTGCTACAACGCCTTGACAGGCGCCTTCCAACTTTGCTAAATCGTCTGCCTGTCCAACTAAGGCGTCCAGGGTGCCGATCTTGAACTCAGGAATCTTGAAGGGAATGGTAGTTCCATTATCCGTGGTTACCGTGGATCTTAGAGCCGTAAGAGCTTCGTCTCGGTCATTCGATTGAGATATAGATGTTGGTAGAGACACCAGCATGTATTTCGTGGGGCCCGACATGGTTGGAAGGAAGCTCTGCGTATTCCTGGCAGATAGCCTCAAGTAATGTTCGCGCACTCAAACAGAAGTAAGATACCCCCAGATATTCCCCAGCCTGATACCTCGGGAGGGTTGGTTTCGTGGAAGAATAGCTCGGATTGTTGGTGGTTGGATTCCTTCGTCTTGGAGTTCGGTCAGTTTGAGAGCTTCGAGCTTGCTGCTTGATTGGGGTTGGTCCGTGCACGATAACCTAGGAAGCTGCGAGCTTCACTTCCTCTTTGACTTGCTCAGCATCTTGAGAGTTCTGCTCATATTTCTCGAGGGAATCTGAAGACATTCGAGCAAGAAATATCAATTCCATGTTATGACTTCTACTTCCACCTCCCCAACAGTAGAACTTCTCTCATGGGATGAGCCGGACTTCAAAAACCTAAAGGGTCTAATAAAAGCCCTTACTAACCCGAGATTCTGAACAGCGCCATGGGACTTGATTCCTGATACTCAAGCATTGTTTCACCAGGCAGACAAGTGCTTCTCTCTGCTGGCGCATCCCTAAACCACCATAGGTTCTGGACCGGACGAGGGGTGTAGAAGTGTACATCTTTCCATGAACTACGCTGAAATACCTCGAGGCAATCTTGCTATCTATCCTTTTCTACTCTACTTGTTTGAATGTAGCAACTCTGATCCTAGTGGAAGAAGGTAGTATTTTGCTATCTTCGCAATTTGCGACTCTGATATGCTGCCTGCGACCGTTTTGCAGCTGCATATTGCATCAGAGGATAGGATAGATATGGTACAATGGTTAGTCAATGATAGGGTGGCAGGATTTGGTTACGCTTCCAAGTGGAAGATGACTGTGACAGCAAACAAGTTCCTCAGCAGCTTCAACGAAAATTGGACAGGGTCGCACAATTACCATGCAACTAAGACAGCTAAACGTTTAAGCAAATTCAAGATCTCATCTATGAGTTAATACACCACCTGGTGCATTGCCTTGGGAGTTTGGTCCGAAATATAGACTAGCTTTTAGACCAAGACGAGCTGTCGATGCAATATGACCAAAGGTGGCATGCTTCTATTCCCATTGAGTGCTGTTGCTTCACCGGGTCATCTATCATATATATTCCTTCAAATGATAGCGCAGAGAAATAGTACGAAACTGTTAGCCGATGCTGCAAAGTACCGTAGACTTTTATGCTTGTTCGTCTGCTAGGTTTACAGGTATGATTCCGTGCATGTTTCACGTTTACCGGTGACTCGAAAGATTGTATGATGACATTCGTGTTGACGCAGAATGCAATCTGGATGATGCTATTCCAGTATATTGGTTCAATATCTTCCGTATACTGTGGCTGGGCTACAGTAGTATGTATGCCTTTGATCTAATGCCCATGCAGCACATTCAATAAAAACGTACGGCAGTGCTATTTTGTCCCGCCAAATTACCACCTACTATGGACCTCAACAGTGTTGGAGTCTTCTCGCAAATGTCGATGGAGAGACTCCTTCTTCATCCTTCAAACACTTTTTGCGGCTCTATCTAGGAGGGCTGTTTTAAAGATTTACTTCTCTGACTACTGCCCCTCAGCGTACGTATCTTCATATACCTTTGATTTCGCGTCGCCGCTAGTCGTTCATTTGGAAGCTCTGATCTAACATTCTAATTTCTTTAGTTAATGTCCATTCCCATATAGGTCACTAAACTTCGAAGGCTCTTCGTATGTCATCCTGATGCACTCTGGTACGTCGATCTGCATGTTCTTCATTTGATTCATATCATTCCTTTTCTTCTAACAAGGCTCCGCTGCCTTTACTAAAACATCCATAAGACCGATCGAATAAGCACCCTTTCGAACGTAATATCACAAGGTGATTGAAAATTACACACGTTCAAGATGGGTCTCAAAGCTTTAGTCACTTCCTTTGCTCGAACGTGGGGTATTCTGGAAATGAAGAAGCGCCATGAAAGTAAGACCGTATCCGCAGAACAGATGATAGTCCAAAGACCAAAAGCTCGACCAACATGGGTTCGCACATGGAACAGACCTCATTTTGAACTCAAAAATCATCGTCAATTCAGTTCGAAGCAATCAGAAACCAGCTTCTTCTCTAGTCATACACCAACATTGATTGGATCTGCCCGTTCACAACATGAGGTTTTGGAACAAGAAGCTGCCTCCAAAGTTAATCTAGGATGTGTTTCAAAAAACCAGCTACCAGCGGATTTCCACAGCAGTTCTGAGATTGTATCAACAACAAGTCTAGTCGCCGAGCCCACAGTCCTTCCTCCTACCATTGAAGTCACTCCTGATGTTCATCTTACAATTGGGGAAGTCTCTTCCACGCTGGTTGGAGCTCCGCAAGTCGTGGCTAAGAACACAGTTGCTCAACTGCGATCCAATTTCTTGCAAAACTTATCGCCCTATGCTCCATCGTCGAATACCAACTTACCAGATCTTCATAGTCAGCACTTCTCTAATCTTGTACCGAGTAGCGTCTCGCAAGGGCATGTTCAGGAAAGGTACTCGGCATACATCAAACATCCATATCCAACAATCACCAAAAGGTTAGCTGCCTGTAAAATAGCCCTACTTCGTGTCAACAATCGGACAACCAGTATCAATCTATACTATGCGGGATTCAAGCCCAACCTCCCGATTTGGGGATTGAGTCCGGAGCTGTATCTTGTTGGTTTCAGAACAGTGCCTGGATATCCGACGCTTTCTGTTATGGCTCCCTCTCCTACATTGGGAACAACAGCCACTCCTAAAGAACGAATTCCACAAGACTCTGGAACAGCTCTACAATCTTCGATCGAGCTAGACCATGCCCCGCCTGATGCGCACCATGCAATTGCCGAACCTGGCAGAATAACGCTGGTCGAATATATTAAAATTGCTCGGATTCCTGCTTTGCTCCCAGCTTCTCAACGCATCACCATTAAAAACACTTGGGATTCAATTGCCCATCGAGGCCAATACACACATGGAGAGATTTCGCACGCTCTGGAACAGCTTTGTAAGTTCTGTCAAATTCAACCAGACGCCGCATACAAGGAATTCGACTTGGGTCCAGACCACGCTATGAACCGCCATCTTCTTGATCCATCTGTTCGGGAGCAGATGAAAAAGGAGGCGAGTTGGGCGATCGAATGGGCTGAGGAGGTCTTTAGGCTAGCGGGAATCCCTGTCCTCAGAGACGCACGCCAAAAACTGTTACAGCCGTCTTCTTATTGTATGTCTAGACCGATGCCTATCCGAGTAGCTGTTGATACATCTGCTTCGCGAATTGACCCGCCAACGAACAATTCACAGACGCAACCACTCGAAAGCAAAGAGGGTCGTGACGAACACCTTGATACGGATTGCGAAGCACCTGACTCTGAGCATGTTCAAATTGTAGGAGAAATGCTCTCTTACTGCAAGACCAAATATCCAACGCCGCCAATACTGCCGTTACCAGGCCTTACGCGCATCGAGGCTCGTTGAGCACAGCTTGCCTGGGAAGGTCATCTGACGACCGAACAGATCTTAGAAAACATGGATTCTCTACGCGCATTCTACCGGGACAACCCGCAGAGAGCATTCCAGGAGTATAACCAAGTCCATGATTATTCTAGAAGGTGGGATTTCATTGATCGACTTGTTACTGAGAGGAAAAAGAGGGAGGCCAACGAAGCTTACGATGTTGATAATGATAGCAGTTACCCTGGTGTTGCTCACGACTCTGTAAATAGCCGCGAAGAGTTGCTAGACACTGAGAGTGGATGGACGGCTACTAGTATCCGAAGCCAGGACTACAACCAACAAGAATATATATGGAATGAGTCAGGAGCAACTAGACGCCCAAAGAATTTTCGTCCTAACGGGAATATATCGAGTCTCGCTCGTGGACTTGCCACTCAAACCGATTACTCCAAGTGTCTTGCTGCCAGAGGCATCACAGAAAGTAAAGTCATGTCATTGGGCGCTGCGGTTTCGAGAGATCTTCCGAAGCGTAAGCATCCTTTATATGGCCATGTTCACGGGACACACAACTAACATCCTGCAGGCAAAGCCGAGGGGAAGAATCCATCGAAAGAGATCTCTGTACGGCGAGGAGCTAAGGCAGATAGAAACCGCAAGCATGGTATGTACTAAGCACACCCATATTTAATAAGCTTCTGATACTGACTTCGTCAACAGCAACAAAAACACAAGCTCCAGCAGTAATCAAAACTCCCTGTATTTTCAACCAGCCAGACCACGTACAGCGCAAGATAGAAGCAATCAAAGAACAAGCTCTCCAAGCACTCAACTTTCAAGTTGGAGCCAAGAGAAAGTACCGAGAAGCCGACTTACGTGGAGAGGAATTGAATGCACATCGATATAAGAGAAATACGTACAGACTTCGACCGCAACATGTTGCTAACTCTTGGGCGAGAGCGAAGGAGATGGAACTTGCGGGTATGTTAAGAATGTCTCTGATATATATCCGCGAATTTATTTTCTCGTTATTCATTATGCAGAATTTCTAACGATTCTTAGTACGCTCGCGAGAACAGGACCAGCAAGCCGAGGTCGAGCAGCGAGCAATTATCCATCTTGTATCAAGTTGGTCAAGGCGCCAAAGTGATGTGCCTAAACCCATGTTCCCTATCGTGATGGAGGATGGTCGTTTAGAGGTTCCTGCTCATGCGATTGTGCATGGTAGGTAAGGCAGAAGACAAGTATTTGTGGCATTGGTATTTTGATCTTCCACATAGCTCATAACCGCATCCGATCTCTTAAGCTACACAGTTAGGATCTTGCATCTACACATCCTGAAGATACTACTAGTTGGTCTATCGCCTCGAGGTTTCTCACAACACATATAACATTCTATATGATCATACTGCCAATATTTCTAATTGAAAATACACCTACACTCACTGCACTTCCCAGAAAATAACAGTAACCAGAAAAGAAAATAGCAAAAGCAATCCAATAGGGCAGCATAGGAAGGTGTACCAAGTTATAGACCAGTTTAGTTATCATCAGCCTGATACCCTTTGTAGGGGAATATATCCATTTTGTTCCTTGCATTTACTTTACCTTTTCGCTTTTTGGCTTTCGGGCTATCATGCCACCTCATGATAAATATGTAACTTGTGATGTGGAAGAATGAGATGTTATGAATTTCTTAACTATCCATGGTTCTTGATATACCGAGGCCACAATCGCCGATGATCATAAATCCAGCCCGACAACAGACACGTCCATAATCTCCTCTCCCCTCATCAAACACCCCTACTATTCTCTCACTTCCTCCCCACCAAAAACGGACACCCATTCCCCCTCTCCCTTTCCAACCTCCCCTCCCACTCCTTCATCTCCTCCAAGCCCTTTCCTTTCCTCCTCTCCGGCCCCACCTCCTCCAACAAGTACCCCTCGGGCACCCACCTCGCCACCCTCCCATCCGGCACAAACCCCCCCGCCAACCACGTCACCCACGCCATCGGCCCCCATCTGCTCCACACCGTCGGCTTATTATAATACGGATGCACCAAATACCCCGTCGTATTGTACCTCCCCTGTTCATTCGCCTCATCCCCTATCTCCCTCACCCGCATAAACCCCGGTCTTGGCAACGCCACGTACCTAAGCAGGAATTTCCGCACTCCAAATATCCACCTCGTGATGGTCGTCGCCAGCGCCGACGGCTCCGGATACATCATTGCGGCGCGGAGATGCGCGCCCATGAGCACACCGACGACTTGTCGTGCGAACGGGAGCGCAAAACTAGGAACGTAGAACAGCAGCATGGGGACCAGGGCATCAGCCGTTTGCTTATTGCTGAGTTCCGGGACCATGGATTTCCGCTCGTAGTCCGCAGCCCAGGACTTGATGTCCTCGTAGAATTCCAGGCCGTCGGTCCAGCGGCCGGCGCGCGGGAGCGCCGCATACGAGATGTCCATGGCGTCGCCGATGGATTTCCAGAAGGTAGCCATGGCGCAGATTTCGGTGGAGGTGAGGGAGCGCCATTCGTAGGTGTTGATGAAGGTGATGGGCTCGGTGATGAAGACGCTGAGAGTGTAGAGGAGGTCGGGTTGGGTGATTTGGTGGGCTTTTTGGTAGGGTGCGTGGATGGTGTTCATACGGGCGATGGCTTTAAGGACGCGGGGGTGGGTGGGGTGGAAGGATGTGAATCTGGGAGGGGGTTCGTTAATGTTTGTTTGAATATGAGATATTGGAGAGATTGCGAGTTCATGATCACATGGGAAGCTTTGGGTGAAAAAGATAGCAAGACATACTCTCCTATCAACACAGTCGTATCAGCATAGCGCTTGCTCGCCGTCTCCTTACTACTAAACTGCTTCGTGTCCACCAAAAGCTTCGATATCGTCGGAATCCCATAAGTCTGAAGAGAATCCCACCAGATTAGCACAAGCACCCCGTAACGGCCCGACCCGCCATCGTCACACTCACCTTGAAAAGAGCAAATTGCAAACTACTCAAGAAGACCTTAGGAAACTCCAGCTCGGCGAGGAAAGAAAGGATTTTCTGCGCATCTTCGTTGGTCATTCCTTTCAGGCTTGCGCGATCCGTGTAGCCTAGCTTTTTGGCGAGGGAGTTGCCACGTGAGTAGCGGAGGAGGCGGACGAGGAGGAGGTAGGATAGGAGGAGGAGGATGCTGGAGGCGGGGGAGAAGATCGAGGAACTTGATACCGGCGGGGTGGGAGAGGAAGAGGAGGATACATTTTGGGACATGATGTGGACGTTGGTGATCCCAAGGTGGGACACGGAAATGTCAAATCAAATCAGGCGTTCTTGTTCGTCTTTGTTCGACTGAATCAATTGCAGCTCAACTCAACATAGGACCGAAATGTCCAAAACCTCAATAATAAAGAGGATGTCAGTAGGTTAGATATTGCTGAACCTCTGCCTTTTACGAATCCAAGAGAACACCGCGAGCTACGAACCCGATGTTGCGGGGTGCAAGCTCGCCGATCATACTATGTGCTTGGCATAAAGTTTTCTGCTACGCACATGTAACCTTACACTTCACACAGCACCCAATGTGACAGCACAGCACAGCACAGCACAGCACAGAAAACACTAACATAGACCAACGTTCTATTTTCGGGAAAACGTCCCTTTTTTTGTCCTCATAATATCTTATCCGTATCAGACAGACAGCTATCTTTTCAACAGCAACTCCAGGAAAGCACGAGTTGAATCGTACACAAACTACTGATGATAAAGCCAGACTGCCATGTAAAGAAAGGTAACACTAAGCACATGATGACGAAGCACATCTCACTTGCAGATATCTGTCAAGTCCATCAATTCTCAACCAAAAACTGACAGCCGCAGTAATGCCGGTCATATTCCAGTGTCCGCAACTCGGTACTTTGCGTGCAGACAGCCGAAGAGATCAACGCGAACGGACATTTGATACAGTAACAGAATAGGTATACAGAGCGGAAGCCTCTCCGTGATTCGCGAGGCAGTGAGCTAGATTTCGGGAGGAATGGTTCTGGTTGGGTTTAGAGTAGCTCCAGTAGGATTTCACTAAGATATTCTATTCGTCTTACATGCTCTAGTGCTGCTGCTACTGATGGACCCCAGAATTAGCAAGGTCGACGGTGGTTTACTTGGGGGTAACCTTTGCGAAAGCTCTTTGGGGATTGGAGACAACACGTCTATTTGAACGCCGCCATCCTTTGGATCCATACGAATGATAGTAGACAGTTTGTGCTGCCGGCCGGTATTCCCCTCCTAGTATCGGTTTCACTCCAAGTCAGACAAACGCGCACAAGGAACCCCGTGAGAAAAAGTAGCAAGAACCCAAGCCTTCACAATCTCCAGAAGGAATAAATTATATGATATCCAACTACATAACTACTGTATCTAAAGTAAGATCTCTTTTCCAAGACATCATCCCATGACCAATCGATATAATTAGAGCGACCGTGATTTTTAGATCTACCACCCAATGCAAACTCTGCAAACGCTCAAATTGGTTCATCATTTCGTATCATATCTTCATTAAATCCGTCTCGATTTCATTGACTAGAGACAGCACAACTCCTCATTCAGCCCCCTTTGCACTCAACGCCACGTCTTGCGTCGCGAAGCTAAAAGGGCTCTTGGTCATTTCGGGACTCCGCGGACTCATCTTCACCGCGAAGAGCTCGTCTTCGGTTTCGTCGGATACTTTGGAGGGGACGTGGCCACTGGCGACGGCGTTGAGGGAGGTCATGCCGTGGCGAGCGATGTTGTGGCCGGGTGGGTTTTGGGCTACGACTCGTGATGGACGTGAGGTTCCGCCGTGGAATAGAGAGAACGAGGATACGGCAACATCGCCCTGTTCTGGAGATAAGGGATTCGAATGTATTTCCAGCTTCGGTTCTGTGATTTATTTAGTCAGTCAGTCACTGCTGTAGAGAGAGTGAACTCAGGTATGACAAACCAGAAGGAGAGCTTAGTTCCGCAGCGCTAGTACCCAATTTCAGTCCCTTAAGTTTCTCAGATAACCGGCCCCCACTAGGACTTTTGGGACTGGTCGGCGTCGTGATACTTGACATGTCGGGAACCGTTTTTGCACCTACGCCAAAGTTCTCCTCGATCCATTGTTTCTCTTGCATGGCCATCTCCAAGCCGATTCCCTCCCCGTTTGTCTTCATCTCCGCCTCGATTTCCTTCTGTAAAACCGATATCCGCTTCTTCGCCCATATTGTATGCAGTACTCCTTTCCTCCCGGCTTGTCTCGCGGTCAGGCCTAGCTCGGGCGGGAATATCGCTGGTAAGGGATTCGTTTGCATGGTCTTGCCGCCTCTTTGTGATAGCTTCACAATCCGCGGTATACTAGCTCCGGGAGCCAGTAGGAAGTAAAGTCGATGGAGTTTCCCCTCCGCGCCGTCGCGTGCTGACAACACCGTTGTTTTCCCTTCCCACGAGACCTCCCAGTCTCCCATGTTCTTTGCGCCATCTGTTCCTTCTTCCTCGTCTTCCCATTCTACCATTAGAATTTTGGTCCCTTCATTTCCCCGGCCAGACTCAAATTCGAAGCGTGCAAGGGCCGTGGAAGATGATAACGCGGGTGCTAGTTCCGCATCGGAGGAAGCTGGTAACGGCACGCTATCCGGCTCGAAGTGTAGTCGAGGAGAAGACGTCGAGACTGCCATTTTCGGTGTGACGGGAATCTTGTGAGGTCTATCGTACGGGAGAGAGCTTGGGAAGCTTCAGGTAGTAGTTGATCGTCAGCCCATGCGAGATCCCGGATGAATCAAAGTAAAATTACACACAACGTGATCCGCGTCTCGGATGTTTTATCCAGAGCTGCGTGGAATATCCCTCTTTCGGGGGTTAAAGGTGGAGACAATAATGTAGTATCTGATTGCCAGCTCTTTCTACGATGAAGGGGTGTGTGCCGCGCGGTGGTATTTCAATGTGGCGCAGTCCAGAGGTAAAATGGACAACTTCATGAAGAGGGGTTCAAAGTGGGGAAGAAGATAGGTAGAGGTAGATAGTGGTAGATGGATTTGGTGAAAGAGTGAAAGAGAGATCAAGAGTGAAAGAGAGAGGATATGTATGTGACTTACTTTTACTCTTCGTCCTGTTTCTTTATGGGTAGATGGGTTGCCCTCTGTTGGTCTCCAGCCGTGTTGGCTTCTGAGTATCGCAGCGTCCTGGGGGACGTCCTTAGTGAGTATAAGTATATCGGACTATCTCCATGTAACATGAAGATGGGAGATGGGAGAAGATGATATATTAGCTAGCCAATAACACAACTATTTCATACTCTCTTTGGACGCCCCTTAGACAATCAGGTAAGAAATTGACTTCACGGAGCGTAATCGAGCTCAACATCGTATCAAATGAAGGGGTTTGGCCAAGAGATCAAAGTTGCAGGGAAGAAAACGAAAAATTGAATTGAACCTTTTCATTCTGCTCGAGACCAGCGTGCTATTCCCCTTCAAGGGCCTGTTCAAGTCTTCATCCAGTCCTATTCGATGGTGTGATAGATAATGGAACACTGGTGGGTGGTTGGATGGTTGGATGGTTGGTTTATGAAATCGCTGGAATCGCTGAAATCCGCTCCAAATAGCAACGCAATATGCATAATATCACGCTAAATAGATTAGATTTATGCACAATTGGGTCTCGAAAAGGGTCTCGAAAAGGGTCAGCCATCCAGTCGGGATTCTATTTGGGGAATAGCCAGAATGTCCTACTCTGTAAGTGTGTTTACCATGCTTTTATACCTTGCGTGCTCTTACCAATGAACTGACTCTTGCTGACTGGTGTTGTCCTTTTGTGTTACCTTGCAGCTACTTGCACCACCTTGCACCACCTTGCACCACCTTGCACCACCTTGCACCACCTTGCACCACCTTGCACCACCTTGCACCACCTTGCACCACCTTGCACCACCTTGCACCACCTTGCACCACCTTGCACCACCTTGCACCACCTTGCACCACCTTGCACCACCTAGCTGCATGTTTCTTTCCACCCAGTCTGTTGCCTTCCAGCTTTGCTCGTCGACACGATGAATGTCTACCTATCGTCTATCCATACCGGCGAGCGTGGAGCTGGCAGCTGGAATCCGGACATCGTCGAAAGCCACGCCGTCTTTGAAACCCTCACAGCCGGAGTTAATAGCAAATCATGTTCGGCCATAATCGGAGCGGGTGTCAGCCCCGGAATTTCCATTTCCATTCCATTTCCATTCCATTTCCATCCTCATGTCTCGGAACCTCATTCCTATCATTGGACAATTATCCGGGAAAGCATCAGCGAAAGCGTGGTACAGCGGGGTAATTTTCGGAAAGCGCCGCTCCTCAAAAGGCAACACATTTGCGATTGATTTATGCACAATTCATTAGAAATTGCTGATGGTTTGATGCAGGGCTTCTTAGAGCACTCTACACCGGCACGAGACTCGCTGTTCCGATGCACATATCACTGGCGCTGATGCGACATCTTATTAACCTCTATACTAAGCCTATAAATTCCAGGCACCGAGTCTATTCTATCTTTCTGTCTCTGGAGACCTCGCAGATTCAGTTCTGAAAGTTCTAATATCATAGCCAGGCAACACCATTCGCATCTTGCCTTTGTTCGTTAATTGGTGTTGGTGCCGGTGCTGTGATGATTTCGTTACGGACAGCCCTCTTCAACAGAGACGGAGGATGATCAGCTTTTCCGTTCGGCTTGAGCGAGGAAACTACTGTTGCACTCAAAGAAACGCTTCGGTCTAGAACCATGCCGCTGCGGATGATGCAGGTACATTGGTAGCCTTAGGATGTCTGAGCTCCAATTCGGCAGTCGAGGGCCTGCTACATTGGAAGCTCCACCCAGGAATGCAACAGCTATGTTGCCGTATTATTGCGCTAGGCGCAGGATCTATTCACCTTTGATATCTTCATGGATAAAGTCTCTAAAGAATTCCGACGACGAGAGGCTGCCAGGAGTATTCACGTACAAGATTTCCACAACTACCGCACGTACAAGATAGGAAAGCGAAGTCGCTGCATTCGCATACGCGCGTACACGTGCCAAACGCATATCATTGCCCAAATCGCATACAGTTCCAGCCAGAAGTTGGTTCCCAGTAAGATAAGACAGATGTTTTCAGCTGCTTACACCATGACTGCAGAGCATGCTAGAGCTTACCAAGAATAGTATGCACAGTATCTTCACCGCTAGTTATTTACATCAGCCATACTAGAGTTGTTGATGGCGTCTATTTTACCTCCTTTTGACGCAGGCGCAATCCTTCCCAGGCAGAACTTTTTTGTATGTGGCTCAACGCGTTGGTTTTGGTGAGCATACCACAATGTTGACAGTACGCTCGGTGATGTACTGAAACTCGGGAGGTTACATTGATTAATATCTCGGGGACCTCGATGATACTGTCAGTCATGTCATATGCTTCGGCTGGATGAGTTGAGGAGAAGCTAAGCCGACGATGACATGATGCATGTGATTTCTGATGACAGTGATGTCGAACCACCAATGTTCTCTGACACAAGCCATAATATAGGTTAGGGATAAGCATGTGTCATGATCGTTTCAAAGGGACCATTGCTATTAGTATTGAATCAGTGACATCCGGCAATCAATTCCTACCTAATGTCGCCCTCACAGTTATAGACGTAACACGGAAGACTAGTGACCCATTATCCTCGAATACAACCGGTCAGATAAAGAGCCAGTAAAAGAAATCGTTCGCAAAGGACTGGGTGCCATAGATGCTGGAGGCTCAATATGCTCTGCGAAACCTAAGTACTCGAATCGAGGAGCGAGTCCGGCAGAAAGGTAGGTTTGATGATACCACGAATACTGTGATAGGTTGACTCGAGATGATGCACATATCCAACCACTAACATTCAAAGTAGAATCTGCGCAGTCGCCCATTATCATTTCCACTACTATACCGTCCACCATCCCGAAGAATCTCTATTACCTATCACTTCCTCCTAGTGTGAGATTACTCCTAGTGTGAGATCAGACCAGATATATACCATAATAATCACTCCAAGAGAGTAGCGCCCCTTTTGGTTTTCACACCTAGACTCCATTCAAAACAATCCCTCATTCCAGATCCTCAAAGCTATATTCTCAGCATCACCTCCTATACAAAACCCAAACTCTCACACATCCCAGACCACAAAGATTCCCACAACATACAGAGGTAGATACCATCCCTTTTACCGAGCACACCCAAGAAACCCCATTCACACACCAACGTACAAGTTCAATATTACCCCACCATTTCAAGACACCTACCCCGCCTTGGTCCAACCACCAATGTACAAGTACGCACCACTTAGTAACCACTGACTACACCCGATCTAGCAACCCTTAAGCAGAAACGGAATGTGTCCCGCTGGACGGGTGTATGGAAATCAAAGATCCAAGTACAGTAGCAGAGATAGCTCATATGCATCTAATCTAGTCCCGTCCCTTTATCCCGTGATCCACGGCAGGACCGTCGAGCTGCGGCGGCATTATAAATTGTCCCCGACTTGCAAGAACTGATGGCCTTTGGTCTACAGCAGACACAGAAAAGTCGCCGATTAAACCACGATAACATAGCTGGTGTGTGGGTGACTTGGCAGTCCAGTCAGCTAGTTGCATTGCTAGTGGTGTGGGATATCGTGGTATGCTCGACGCATATAGTTATCGATCATTAACTTAGACGTTGTACGGCTTTTTTATTTTCATTATATATATCAAACCTGCATTCGCAAGGAAAAAGGATTTCGCTTGTTTCTTATTGAATCAACATTCATACACAACACCTCGCCCATCACAATGTCTTCCACTTCCAACCCCAAAGAAGAATACGACTTCATAATCGTAGGCGGTAACACACCCCCTTCCCATCTCAAGCCCCCAAGACTAAACTAACCCCCCCTCCAGCCGGTCCCTCAGGCCTCGCCCTCGCCACCCGTCTCAGCGCAACTGCCTCTTCCCCACACGTTCTCCTCCTCGAAGCCGGCGGTCCCAACACCGACGCCGCGTATCTTGTTCCCTCGGAACGCTTCACGTTATTTGCTAGCGAGCCGTCGCTGAATTGGGGATATAAGACTGAACCACAGAGGCATTTGAAGGGTCAGGAAATCGATTATTCGAGAGGGAGGGGTGTGGGTGGTAGTGAGTAATTTGTCTTTTTCGATTCCTTTTGCTGTCTTTTTCTGAAATGGGGAGAAGTCTCTTCCTGTTGTGTTAATAAAAGGGGAGAGGAGCATGAATGAATGAATGCAAAGTAAAACTCGATCATACAACTCAAAAGCTAAACATAACCCAACAGGCACAGCGATAAACTTCAGCTGCTGGGTCGTAGGCGGAGCAGACGACTATGATTTTTGGGCTGAGAAAGTAAAGGATGATGCGTGGTCGTGGAAGAATGTTAAAGAGAGACTCAAGAAGATTGAGGCGTATCATGATGAGATACCTGATGAGTATCGGGAATGGGTTAACCCTAAACCTGAGGGTATGTGGTTTCTTTCCTCAGTGCTTGTTGTTTTTATGTGTTTTATTGTGCTTTTTCTGTTACGGGATTTCCTACTCTGGGGAAGTTTAATGAAGGGAGATATTTTCATGTGTTTCTTCGCTGTTACATACGATCTCTTTCTCCAAGCTATGAAGTATCTATCTTGGAAGAGGGCAGCGGTAGAAGATACGGTTTTCATCCATATACCCTCTTTCTTCCCTTACTTCATATTTCCCCACGCCTCGTCTGTCTTTAACCCCTATCCTCCCCCAATCTATCTCCTCCCACAAACCTCGATCTCAAGGTTTTCAACCCGCACCCCTTTTCCCCTCACCCCACCAACTATACTTCAATTCGACCACCCTTCTAACGCCTCCCCAGACCACGGAACCACGGGCCCCCTCCCCCTCTCTTACGCCCCCACCTGGGAAAAAAATCTCCCCGACATCTTCCGCGCCGCCCACCAAACCTCCCTCCCCCTCAACCCCGACATCAACTCCGGCAATCCCATCGGCATGGGCATGGGCGCCTCCACCATGTACTCCGGGCTGCGCACCACCGCCCAATCGTACCTCTCCCTCGCAGGCCCCAACCTCCATCTCAAAACCGACTCCCCCGTCGCTCGTATCATCTTCTCTCCCCCCGGCGAAGACTCCTCCCAAAAACCCAAAGCCATCGGCGTAAGCACCATATCCGGCGTCTCATACTATGCCAAAAACTCCGTCATCCTCAGCGCCGGCGCCCTCAACACCCCTCAAATTCTTCTCCTCTCCGGCCTCGGCCCCGCAGACGAACTCAGCAAACACTCCATCCCGCTCATCCGGTCCCTCCCGCACATCGGGCGCAACCTCCAAGACCACTGTTTCAGCACCGCGACGCTGCTGTTAAAAGAAGGCTACAACGAGCGGATGAAGTTCGAGACGGACGAGGAGATGAAGCAGCAGGCGAAAAAGCAGTATGAGGAGGGGAGAGGAGGAAAATTCGCGGAGATATATTGTGGAGTTCCGATGGGGTTTTTTAAGAGTGAGGAGGTTTTGAGGTCGGAGGAGTTTGGGGGGTTGAGTGGGGAGATGAAGGGGTTTTTGAGGAAGGAGAGGGTGCCAAGCTTTGAGATCTGCACGGTGTGTTCTGTCTTTTTCCTTTCTCTTCCCCCGTCTTTTACCCCTCCCCCCTCCAGTCCACATTTCTCCCCCTTATAATTCCTCTCGGTTCAAAACTAACCCTCCCCCAGCACGTCCCCCCTCTCTACACCCACCCCCACACGCTCCTCCCCACGGACTCCTACATCACAGCCCTTTGCTTCGTAATGAACCCACAATCGCGCGGACACATCACCCTTCGCTCATCCAACCCGTCCGACGCCCCCATTATCGACCCGAATCTGCTTAGCCATCCGTACGATCGTCGTGTTATGATCGAGGCGATGAGGACGACGTTGAGATTGTTGGATGCCCCGGTTTTTGATGAGAGTAGAGTGAAGATGATTGGGGTTCCGGAGGGGAGAGGGAAGGAGGAGATTTGGGTGAGTGGATTTTCTTTCTTTTGGGGAGGTGTTTCATCCCCGCTGCTCCCCCTTTTCCCGGTTTCTTTCCTCCTGCAGTCTGTTGACTTGCTTCAACTTCTGTCCACCTGCTTACCAACTCACTCCTCTTCCCTTAACCCACCTCTTCTCCTTCCCTGCCCAACCTCCCCAAACCCCAACCCCCCATCAACACCAACAACTAACCCCCCTCCCCTCAACAGGAACACGTCTCCTCCGACCTCTTCAGCAGCTGGCACATGTGCGGTACGGTAAAGATGGGTGCCGACAACGACCCCGAGACGTCGTGTGTGGATACGCAGTTCCGGGTTCACGGCGTGCAGGGACTGAGGGTGGCGGATATGAGTGTTTGTCCGTTGTTGCCGAGGTGAGTGCCTTTTTTATTTTCCTTTTGAGTTTTGTTTGATTTGGGGATGGTGGAAGGGAAGGTAGGTGGGTGGGTAGGGGAATGCGCTGGTCTGCTCTGCTCTGCAGTTCAAGACACCAAGACAGCAAAACAAAACGACACAAGCTGTCAGGATATAAAGCAGTAAAGAAAAGCCGAAAGAAGGGTACAGAGCAGAGCAGAAACCAAGCGAATATCTATAATAGAGTAGAGAGGAAGAAGAAGAAGCACAAGAAGAAAAATACCCCCTCCCCCTCACCAGAAAGAAAAACAAAACCCAGGAGAGAAAGAAAGAAATGAAACAAATTAAAGAGAAATCAACTAACTAGCGATTAGTAACCACACCCAATCAACCGCCTACCTAGTAGGAGAAACGGCTGCGGAGAAGATTATTACGGAGTTTGGGCTGTGATTAGAGTGAGTTGGATGAGGATAGGGATAAGGAGGAGGATAGGGATGAGGATGGGGAGAGAGGGAAGAGAAGGGAAGGGGGGTGGATGAAAGGAAAAGATAGAGCGAGTATATAATCAGATAGCAAAAATTCTTTCGGTTGTGAAAGGGGCGGGAAGGAACAACACTTATTATCGTTGGACTGGACTGGATTGGAATAGAATGGAAGGAGTGGAGGATTGGAAGGGAGGAGTAGCAGACAAGAATGGAGGAGAGGAGTAGAAAAGAGAAGAGAGGAGTAGAGGAGAGAAAAAGAGGGAGGAGAGGGGGAGGAGAGGGGGAGGAGAGGGGGAGGAGAGGAGAGAAGTAAAGAACTGGTGGAGATTAGAGCGGATCGATTATCTACTGGGATATAAGTAAATAGATAGACTTGATAGCTCAATCAATAAACAAACTCACCGCACTTTACCTTACCTCGCCTTACTTCACCTCAACAGAGATACAATAAAGAGAGAAGAGAGGGTGGGTATCGGGTAGTAAAGTAATATATAGGAGAACATTATATAAAAGATATATATGACTAAAGAAGCCAAGAACTAAAGTAATTCATTCCATCTAGTTCCACTGCTAGCTACTATCTCCTAGCCATCTCTTCCTTTATAAAGGTGAAATCGACGTGATGAGATTTCGGACAAGTATCCATCCCTGAGAGATAGATGGGAGAAGAGTCTTTAGTGAAAAGAGGAAGAGCGAGCAAGCAAGCAAGCAAGCAAGCAAGCGAAAGTCAACCAACCATCTTCTCTACTTCGTTTCTATTCTCACAGCCATCCCCATCCATACATCACACCCAGACACAACCAAACACCAATACGCACATCCAAATCAATTCAACAGAGCACCGGAATAGATTCAAACAAAAGACATCAAGCAACAAGCAACCAACTCAGCCAAGGTTGATTTCTGCATTTATATCGCATTACCATGTATGTTTTATACCTCTACCTACTCTACCTAATCTCCAAGTATCTCCGCCAGCAGCTTCCCCCTTGCATTTCACCCCCCAAGATACATACATACATACATATAAACAACCTTCCCTATCCCTCCCTATCCCCTATCCACCTATCCATCAATCCATCCATCCATTCCAAAAAGAAAAGAAACCATCGGATATCTTCTATACCCAATCCAACCATGCAAGCAAAGCAAAAACCCAAACAAAACCCACCCACCACACCACACAACCAAAAACCACCAAAAGTCATCTCCGGATCACCCCAACCAAAACACCAAGTAACTCCTCGACCTCGTTCGTACGTACGTAGTCCTTTCAGATCGAAAAGCAGCAGCAGAAAAGAAAAATAAACAACTCTAACTCCCCCCATTAACCCATCATGACACAAACAAAAAAAAACGCCCTCTGATCTTGACTCCCTGGGGAGGGAGAACGAACAATAAAAAACAAAATCGCTCAAAATGTGTGACTCGGGGAAAAAAAAAAAAAAAAGGATAAACGCCTTTCAATGCCTTGCTGTAATGTAATTTTCATCCCATCACCTGTCGACTATATCGAGTCGACCAACCAACCAACCACGCCGACATCGTAATCGTGCTGTATCGAACAACAGATATTAATCCGACACCGCACCCGAATTATCAATACTCTCCCTCACCTCCCTCACTTCATCATTTGTCCTCCCCGGCGACCAAGCATCCATCTCTTCCCTCCCATCCTCTTTGATGAGATCCAGAAGAACCTGCGAATTCTTCTTAATAGCAGCAGGGCGATCCACAATTCTTCTTTCGAGAATCAGAGCCTCCGCCGTCTTAGCCCAGATATCATGAAGGTCAGGAATATCCGGTAGAATAAGACGGAGTTGATCACGAGTGAGAGGACTCATGGGAGGTCCAGCTGAAAGACTTGTGTGGAACACCAGGTTATGACCGGATGGATGCTTCCGCGCGGACAAACAATTTGGCTTGACACAAAACCATTCATTACAACTTGTGACGTCGTGGCCCATATTATCAGTAGGTGAAGGTTCCATAGGTGGATTCTTCCTTCGTCCTAGATGGGTGATTCGTGACATTTTCGATTTGGGCGTTGCCTCCACGAGTGGTGCTTTGCTACTTTGAAGAAACCCATACCAGGCATCAACGGCTGCTCTTCGGGCATTATAACCTTTCGTCTCCCAGAACCTTTGAGCTTGGCGTAAACCTCCGATCGTCAAGATTGTCGCGTAAACTTCATCCGCTGGTCGATCCTTTAGATAACCCCTGATTGACCTCTCTACTCGTCCAACATAGGAAGGCGGTCGTAATCGGCGAGAAAATGAAGACATCACCAAGGGGAAGACTTGATGAACATAAAGTAATGTCCGATCGTCATACATCGACATGACATGGCATTCGAAAGGATTCAAGGTAAATGGTAATCGTGATAGAGGTGGACCACGTGCTGCGAGATGCTGAGTATATAGGGCCCGATAAGTTTCGAAAAAATGAAAGATGGTGAAGACCAGTGGTATTAATCGTTGACGCATTCGATTGAACTGTGGTTGGAAACTCGCTTTTTGTGCTTCGGTGGTTTGTAAAAAGATCTCCTTCTGTGCCTGTAAAGAAATCATCATGGATAATTTAGATGCTACATGTAGACGATGCCATATTCCTCCCAGATAGTGTAGATTCAGTCTCGCAGGATCCGGTAAAGGGTATAAACGCATCGTATACGCCGGGAGAGTATGCATAGCATGGTATCGAGCGATGGGTGCTTCGTTTAGAGTGACTAAAGCATGGAATGATCTTGACACTAATCGTAGGTCGAGGATCGTGTGAATTGGTAATGGAGCGATAATTTGAGCCTGCAGTTCGTTTGGTAATGAAAGGAAAAGGTCTGAAAGGGTGACACTGGTATCTGTCAGTTCTTGCAACTCTCATAAGCCTAGTATGAAGAGAACGAGGGGACATACTGGTGTCGCAACGCTCTCTCCTCGACAATTACTTCCTGCTGAGTTTCGACAATTGACGGGGTTCTATGTATGGTCGTAACCTTTGATCTCAAACTGCCAAATGAACCACTAAAACTCGGTCGACGTTGAGTCCGCAAAGATGTCAGGTCGTGTCCGAGGGAGCGTTTTCGTTGATCGCTAGGTCGTAGCACTAAGTTATCATGATTATGATTCGCGTTTCGTTGTCGTGAGGGCAAATTGAAGGTCGCCGCTTCGAGAGGAGAGGGTTGAGATGGGGTTGCAGGGACGGTAGAAGAGGAACCCGATTGTTGATTGGCATTATTCGCATTTTCGCTGATTTGTCTTAATTTACTGAAGTATCGCTCCGAGGCGAACTCGGTTATGTGAAGAGGTTCCATGGTACTCTACGTTTGGCCGTTATGCCATTCGATCGCAGAGTGGGTGAAAAGTATAATTGATCAAGCATATCAAGATCTATGAACGCCCGTCTTTGTTCATGTGGAAGTCGAGGATATTTCGTGGAAATCGGGGAACGAACGAGGGGAAGAACCGACGGATTGTTCTCAGGGCGCGCAACCTAGGAATAAAGTTGAGGAAATGTTGTCGCACGATTGAACCTCATGCATTTCGGGGGGATCGAGGTTGAGAAGATTGCATTTATCGCAGGAGATAGAGCGACGAGAATATCGAGATCCGTATATCGAGGAGTGTTGAATTAAATCGACGAATGGCGGGTTGGTGTATGAGTTGTGTGAGTGTGTGAGTGTGTGAGTGTGTGAGTGTGTGAGTGTGTGAATGTGCGAGGTGTGAAGCGTGCGTTGTGCGTGTGAGGTTTGAGGTGTGCAGGATGTTTTGTTGCGAGGGGATGGATGGGTGTTCTAGGTTCTGATCCGAGGTGAGATTGAGGCGACGGAAGTAAACGAGACCTGGGATTGTTGTGGTGGGTGCAGGATTGAGGTGTAAGGTCAGGTAAGGTGCGAGGTGCGAGGTGGGTGCACACTGCAAAGGAAAGGTGGAAAGGGCGGCCGGGCGTAATTGGGTCGAAGTGGTGAGTGGCCGAATGATGAATGGGTGGAGGAGGGTTTGGGCTGGCACGACTGGGAAAGGTGGACGAGAGAAGAGAGAAGAGCAAAGGGTGGAGGTGGAGAGGGAGGATTGGGCTGTACTACTAGGTAGGGGACTAGGAGGACTAGAACACGACCTAAGCAAGGGATCAAGGTGTACAGCCGTACATAAAATACAATTCGGTCCGGTAACTTGACGAGAGACGAGACCAGACGAGAGACGACCGACGGCGGAGATAACACAACGTGGACGAAGGAAAGATCTGTCAGCGCACGCACTGGCTGAGGAGCGGCCGAGGCGAGGCGGGCGAATACTGAAAATGGTAACCCCGACACTGTCTGTAACAAAGAAGAAGACGACTCTAGAGAATCCGCGTATTGTCGGTCAATTGTCGATATCGATGAATTCAGAGAAATGCGCGATTGACTGCGTTTGCGTGTGAATGTGAACGGACAACACAGCGATCATCTGTCCGCGCGGAGAGGCCTTGGTTGGATGCGGTGGGTGATGTGATATGTACGAAGTATGCAGTCTGTAAGGTTATAGTGCAAGTATCGGTCTCTTATAGTGTCGTATGTATAGAACGATTGTGGTATGGAAATCGTGGGGGGAGGGGGGAGGGGGGACGGCTCCGTAAGATATGAGAGGATATGGATACAGCTCTGGGCTGGACCTGGACCCTCTTGAGGATGCTCTACGAAGTATCTTCTATATTCTTGGTACACAGTAGAAAACTCGAGTGCTTTCGCAATTCCTCCGTTCGTCGACCTCCGCTCGAAAAAAGAAAGGGTCCTCGGTGCTATAATTGGGGGATCGACACGATGCTGTGCCTTGGAAATGATTCTGATGGAGAGAGGACCGTTGCTTTTATTTGTTGTCAGAGCGAAGACGCGAAGGGATGAGGTTTTTCTTACTATATACATATCACATCATATATTATGTGAATGTAGGTGAGCACCAACGAAGGGGAAATGTGAGTGAGAGGCAGTTCTCGAGGCAAGTTACCCGTACAATGCAATGCTACAGCTACAACTACATCTACATCTACATCTACAACCCGATACACGTACATGTACAGTACAGATGAATCTCGGCCAAATTATTCCTTCGTTCTTCTCTTTTTCTTCCCTCTCTCTCGACCTCTTTCCCTTCCTTCCTTCTCTTCTCTCCGCCCAAGAAGAAATTTTCGTATCACTCACTCACTCACTTCATCATCCGACAACCATTCCATCCTACATACCATTTTCGTGGTCGGTTGGTTAACTCATTCGGCCTCTTTATGGAGATTTAAAGTACTATGGAGACTCCAGTTACTCCACACAATTCCACTTTGTGCAGCTCCGTTCCACTGCATTTTTTTCTTTTCTTTCAAACCTACAGTTTTCGAGAAGATCTGATTTGGATGGGTGCATTGTGGGTTGTGGGTTTGGGTTTCATGGGCCCGGGTAAAGCGAGAACGAGAAAGATGATGATGATGATGATGCTACGTCTACTCCAAGCTGCAAAGAATGGGGGTTGGACTGAGGTCTACGGTCTACCACTGTATGTGTGTGTGTTACAACATGAGGATGCTGTGCAGTAAGAATGAACATGGATATGCAAGCAAAGACATCAAAGTCACCATATCATACAGAGTTGCAGCTTCACCGCAGAAGTTGAGACAGACAGGCGGGTAGGCGGGCAGGTCGAAGACGCAATGCTCAATCTATTTTGCCTGGTAAGCGACATGTGCGATTCCTCCCCCCTCTGCCTCTCTTACGTTCCCTCTGCATCGTGGACCTGTCCGGTGTGTGAAGGAAGATATAAGAATAGATCATCCAATTCACCCGCATTTACCCCCGAGCAAATAGAATGGCCCGATTTGGGATTGGAGGAGATTTTGAGAAGGGAATTTGGCCGAAGTAGATGAACCTCGCCGAATGACGAGTTGCATAGCTTGATGAATGTACCTATATGTTATCATTATCTTTCTTCCTCTTTCTGTTTCATGCTGCTGCTTATATATATGAGGTGGTAGTGTAGAGGTTACTAGGTAGTTGCCGGTCATCACCATGAACCGTTTATAGGTAACACAGCTGAAACCATCGAACTGTATACGTGCTTGCTACAGAAATTGTACACCTTCTCCTCCCGTCTTCCCTGCCTCTCTGTTTACGTCTTACCTTCCCTTCCCCATCCTCCAGAATTTCCCAAACGTATCCGCAATTCCTCCAGCTCCATCTCAGCCAGACCCTGAGCCCATAAGGCATCGGATGACCTACCAAAAATTTTTGCTGTGGGAAAATTATAATGGAGTACGAACCCATCCCATTACCAAAAACACTGGAGCAAACTGGAGACTGGAGAAATTGACCATCATCTGCTAAAGAAACCAAGAAGTCTGCGTGAGCAAAGTATGACTTCAGCGTTACCACTAAGCAACCTTTCTCCGTGGGGCAAAGAATTCCCCCGCTCGGAGAGACTCTGGGATTTCATGTGGAAGGTCTTCCGAAATCTCGTGGCATGTTCCATGTTCATATCCGTCAGTGCGAGTTCTTCGTTTCCAAACCATCATAACTAAGAAAATGGGTTCATGTAAGCAATCTGTTATATCGCCTGGGTGCGGTTTGTATGCAATGAACGATTCAGGAATTGTTGCATTCCTTCAATATATATACGACGGGTAAGTAAACCGGCATGCTGTCGCTACCCTTGATTCGGTCTGATAGGCTCTTTTCTTTTCTTTATCAGATGGAGAAGTCCCGAGGTCTCGCAGCCGACGAACATTATGATCTGCGCCGTATATCATCAAAATATATGAAGAACAAGCCAAAAACCATGAAATAGGTGCGAATTCGGTCTTAATTGACTCGATATCTTAATGAAATGTGGATATACTTCGTCGGTATTCTGACCGAGATCAGCAAAACCATGAGCTAATACTTGTCTTGTACCTAGCCATAACTGCCGTGAATCAAAACCTTTTTCTTCCTTTTCTATTTTTCCGTCCATCGAACTACGATGATTGGAGAGGAGGAAGGCTGATTTCCAATCAATTAAATAGCGGTACTCGTAGTATGTAACAACAGAAGCATGCGTACAGTAGTAGCTCTCTTTGGGAGAAGGGGAAGGGAAGGAAAGGGAAAGGAAAGAAAGACCGGACGGTGGCTTCTCGGTCCTATTTTTTTTGGACCAAAACCTTCATCCTTTCTTCGACGCGCATCTTTACAAAGGCACAGTCCATCTGCAATACCTCATCCAACGACAACTAAGTCCTGGTGTCAAGATGATCGCGCGTTTGAAATGTGATGTTGACGATATGATGAATGAATTGGCTGGTAAATCCTCGGGTGAAGATTTTGATAATTTTCCCATCACAAATTTGTACCACCAGTAACCTTACTCCAACCCCACAGATCGGAACACGCACCATGCTATGCTATAGCACCATCGAACTATAACACAACAATCCCTCGACTTCCCCATTCATTCAGAGGCAGCCAAAAAAGTACCTCCGTAATGATCGGCCCTTTGGGGATGTTCTTCGGCCCCATTTTCCCTGGACGCCAAGGCCTACCAATGTGGTTCTGTCAGCTCTTGGACAACAGAAACGGAAACGGACTCCAACGATAGTCTATGCTCTGTTTCGTCGAATGGGACCGGATGAAGCTCCTTGCGTCGATGCAAATTTCATAGTAGACTGGCTGTATAACCGCATATGTGTACAATTCTCGTGCGGATGCGTACCACGAGTAGTTATTGGAGTATCGCATCTCGACATCTCGATTCTCAAGGTTCTCCAGATATTCAGGGTCGGTCCCGAAGCTCGAGATTGTCTTTTAACATGGGGCCATGTCCCAAACCCCAGGCTCGCTTCACTCGAGAGTCGAAAGAGGAAGAGAGGCGCGCGTGAGAGGCGAGGGTGTAGAGAGTGAATCATTGCTGTGCCTTTAGTTGATACGAGAAATGTTACATCCGACTAAGCGGTAGATGTTAGCAAAAGGTGTCGTAGTATTCTTGGCCTGGTGTGCTTTTATCTCACGGCTTCGGACGTTCTGCCTCAATAGACAGATCCGCCAAAAGCCAAAACTTTATGTAAGCCTCAGGAGCCTTAGGTCAAAGCTAGATTCTTCATGGAAATTAAGGTTTAGCTCATTGAGCACGTGAAGATTGGAGCTTCGGCAACTCCCAAGCTTTAGCTATGATACAAGCGTGTGGAGACCAAGATTGACGCATTGCGACTCCGCGACAACAACCCGACCTTTTGATTGCAGCAGTTGAAGTGCAACCTGGTACTCTGTCATACACCGATACGCAGATACACCGATACGCAGTACCCATCCAACTACTACGTCGTCGCGCACGCCAACACCGCCAAAACAATGTCTTCCTCACCGGCAACATATCCTGCGTACCCGCCAGCTAGAAACTCACAGTCATTCATGAACAATCCCAACACCCCTCCACCACCACCTCCCAAACCCAGCTCCCGAGATGTGAGTCGTCAAGGCACACCTGCCGCGGGCCAATCATTCTCGCGACCTGGAGAAACCTCCACCCCATACGAAGCCGGACAAGATGCTCCTCGGTCCGCTCTACGAGATGCTCCTCCACAGATTCAAGATCCTGGAGATCAATGGCTACCAAAAATCCTGCAGGACAAGTCGTACGTTTTGTTTTGGTGATATCTCAGCGTGCATAGAGTATAGGTTTTAACATGGATTCAGAAAACAGGATCTTGCAGATGCTCTAGCTAAACCCAACCTCCTAGCTGCTCTCACCCATTCCAGCACGACTGCCCATCCTTCTATTGCTGCATCACAGGAGCCTTTAAGGGCCGCTCTAGATGAAAACATATCCCTAGCTACGCATTTGGTCGAACTCGAGGCACGTATTGATCATCTCCGCGCATCTACGCAGGCACAACTTCTGTCAACACACGCCCTGGAAAGGCAATGGAAGCAGAAGCAAACAGAAATGGATCGAGCCCTAGCTCCATTCTCACCATCATCATTATACCAAAGACTTGGTCAAGGCGTGCAAGAACAAGAGATGATGTGCCGCGCACTAGAAGAGAGTTTCCTCGACGGCGACGGAGTCGCAACTGAAAAAGAAGCCTCCGATTGGGTTCGACGATATCGCGAATCCAAAAAGGTCTACTACTCTCGGCGCGAACGGAAAGAAAGGTGGGACGAGGGACGAGTTGGAGGCTGGAGATGAACGGCATTTCGTTTCGTGGTACAGTACGGTTTCATTCTTCGGGTATTCCGAGCCAATTACTCTCTACAAAAAGAACCCAACTCCAACCCGGACGGATGTAGTGACACTCCAGATGGCGATATTTCTTCAGAACCAGAAACAAATGCCGGCATGAAATATTCACGTCATGGTACATGTTCACGAAAAGAACGCACGCACGCACGCACGCACCCACCCACCCACCATCTCTACGCGTCTACTGGTGGAACCAAGACCAAGTCCAAGTTGCTTTCCACAACATTGGCATTACCGTTTCCTTACTAAATAGTTGTGGGGATGAGGAGATGTGGTTTCAGCTGACCAGGAAGAAGGTGGGGTAGTGGGGATTCCATGTCCTTTCTCCTCAATACAGTACTCTACAGTATGCTCAAACTACCGTTCTGTAATGCACCATCTCCTCTCGCTCCAAACCCCAACCTCCTACTCCTCCTCCTCCGGCACTTCTTCGCATCTGCTACTGTATGCAACGTTCAATCCACATCCACTACTACGATAATAAAACTGCAGTAGTTAAGTTACATATAACATCTCCCCCAACCTCGCTTGGGAAAACAGAAAAAAAAGAAGGTTTCGGCAGTCGTGGTAGAAAAGTACTATATTTGCGCTCTGATTGGCCAGAGCAGTCGGACCTTTAACTGGAAGGGTGGGCTTGGCGGGTGGGAAGCGATGTGGACAGGGAAAAGAAGCTTTGTGAGTGTCCTGTATGATGTTGTATCACACTGTGGGAATTGTAGGGTAGGGTGGGAGTAATAGGGTAGGAGTAGTAGGGTAGCATAGACGGTTTCTTATGGTGTGGTGTGCTGCTGTGGTGTGCTGGTGGCGTCGCCCAATACGGTTGCTTGCGCCGGGTGTATCCGGTGTTGGGGGAGAGGATATTTTGCCTGATGTCGTTACGAAGGAGAGAGAAATTGTGTGTGTGTGTGGATGTGTGTTACTGGATAGGGATAGATTAGATCGAATGGGGTTTACCACACGACACACACAGTACAATATTTCGTACATACCATACGATACAACCCTGCGCCCCTCCTGATGTGAGTGAGATGGTGAATACGAGATCTGGGGTTCAGGTGGGGTTGAATTGGGTTTGAATTGGGTTTGGTGATGGGGTTTGGTGATCACGAGATCGGTTTTTGGAGGAGAAGGGAAGTTTTGAGGGCGAATGGATACGAGGTTGGTTATAGGTAGATGGGTGGGATGGTGAGAGGAGGAGAGGATTGAAGGGGGAGGGCAGAGGAAAGGAGAGGAGAAAAGTGAGAACATGTGACTAGACACTGGCAGGTACTTGTAGATTGTTTAGACGGTTTTAGATGCACTCGTATATCTACATACTCCACACATCATCTAGTTACATTCTCGGTGTATATATACACTTCTGCACATACATAACACCAACTTATATTGCAATTGAGATTCACCGAAATGGCAGTTGTTGATATATACCTACTGGAGTATCTAAGAAGACAGCGGAATGGTCCTACTGTGCAATATACTCCCCTCGTTCTGTGATGATTCAATTCTGCGGGCGGGCTGTGGAATGGTGGATGGTTATGTGGTAGATGGGTATGTGTGTTGAGATGTATAAGTTGTAGCTTTGTGGACTTGTTTGATGGTGAGGCTGAGATGGCGCGGGGGATTGAGGGATTGGGGGGGGAAGTGAAGTGAAGTGAAGTGAAGTGAAGTGAAGTGAGGGAGATAAGTTGAGGTGGATAAGTTGGGTTAAGGTGAGGTGAGTTAAGGTGAGGTGAGTTGAGGTGAGTTGAGGTGAGGTGAGGTGAGTTGAGGTGGATGAGTTGAGGTAGAGTAGAGTGAGTTGGGGTAGGTGACGAATGTGTGAGGATGAAGATGGAGACTGGAGTTGAGATTTTATATATACTTTTCCTCTCCTTTCCTTTTTATCTGAACGGGAGTCTGGATGGATAAATATATGGATAAAGCCAAATCTGGTGAGTTGTATGTCTTTCGTTTCTCTGGTGGAAAAAGAAGAAGGAGGGAGGAGAAGAAGGGGGAAGCAAAGGAGCAGAGCAGAATATGAACTTTGGCTTGGCTGGGAATTGGGAATTCGGTTTGCGATGTATACATAGATATTGAGGTACGAACGAGGACTGTGAGTTAGGGTAAAATAGAATGGGATAGGTTTGTCGTTGTTTGGCTAAACGGAGTTTATGTATATAACCTCTGAACCTGGATCTGGATCCGGGTCAAGGTCCGGAATGAGGGAGATGTCAACTTGAATGAAGGTGTAGAAAGGTTAACAACTTAGGTTACTCAGCTTATCGACCGCCTGAGCAAGAAGTAAGGCGGTAAGTGGAGGTCGAGGATGAAGAAAGGATAATTCAGTAGAGTCTGAAACGTATAATGAATCAACAACCTCATCACCTAACCGCAGCGCTGACTCCTGGCACTGAAAATAGAGTAGGGGATGAATAGTATAGCTTGGAAACTAGTAATACAGAGCTCGGTGACTACTCCAGAAATGGAAAGTCAGGGAATATGATTTACGATGCTTTTATATGTGCTTGTGCAGTATAGATTGTATTTCCCGCAGTGAGGAATGGACTGACTTCAGCATTTTGAAGAGAGGAGAATTCTGGCGGAGGTATGAGATAAAAGGAGAGAAGAAGAGACGCTTCGGCGACGATGATATTCAGGTCTAGAAGTAGGTGTTTTGAGATAAATATCAATGTGATATATGAATTAGCAGAGAGATTGTAGAAGAAATCATACTTAAATAGAAGAAAGAATGATTCATAAAAATAAAGATAGGAATGAAAACATATAGTAGAAAAAAAGGGAGTAGAAGTAGAAGTAGAGACTTCGAGTCGGTAAACTTATGCCAACCTCATCCGCATCTACCTACTAATACCTAGCAGGAAAAGAGGAGTAGAATGGATCAGCAGAATTAAGAACACACTTTACACACCATCACGTATCCCCCACCCGAGACCGTCAACGAGTCCTCCATCCACTCACAGCTAGGACATGAACCCTATCCAGTAACCATAAAACCAATCCAGGAGATTCAAGCAAACACAATACATTTTCATGTCACCTAATTGATACATGTACGTCTGGAATCAATCCAGCTGATTTTGATATTCCCAAGCACACATTACTCCATTCGTGAACCCCGCATATCGTATCATAAAAGACTTAAATTAAATCACTTTTTCCCTCTCCCTCCTTTTCGAGGAATCAGTTATCATTTCCCCCCGCCTTCGCCTTCGCCTTTCCATTTCCCTTGGCGTCCACAGCGGTAGCTGTCGAGGCAGCAGCAGCTGCGTTTGCACCTGTTGCTTTGGCAGCTCCTTTTTTACCGTTTCCTTTCTTGGCGGCGGTGGATGCCTGGTTGGTGTAATGTTAGCAATTTGTTCATGAATTGAAGTGAAGTGAATCATAATGGTGGACAGAGGGCGATTCTGAAAGGAACGAAAAATATTAGAACATACCTTAGCAGCACCCCCAGCCGCAGTAGCCGTTCCATTCTTCTTTCCCTTCTTTCTCTCCTCCAAGATAGGGAGACCTCTGGCGTATGCGTATGGGAGGTTGCCTTCAACCGGCTCGGGAGTTCGCTCGATGATTATGATGCTGGCACCACCTTGATTGTTGTTGTTGTTGTTGTTGTTGTTGTTGTTATTCTTATTGTTGTTGTTATTGTTATTGTTGTTTGCGCTTGCGTTGGCTTTGCCGCCGTTGTTGTTGCCTTTCTTTCCGGTTGCTGCAGTGCCGGTTGAAGCAGCGGCTGCTACGTTTGCGCCTGATGCTTGAGCGGAACCCTAGCTGATGTTAAGATTATGGAGTTGGAGTGTGGAGATGGATTGACTAACCTTATTACCCTTGCCCTTCTTGGCGGTTCCGGTTGAAGCTGCAGCTACTACACCTGTGCCCGAAGCCTGTGCAGCTCCCTTCTTTCCTTTACCCTTCTTATTTGCATCGGCCGTTGCAGTGGACGTTTGGTTTTTGACTTGAAATGGTCAGTTTAGGAATGAAGAAATATGATGGGTTTGCTAACCTGCAGCATCACCAGCATTCTGCTTGCTTTTTGGAGAGCGAGCGTAAAATTTGTGAACTGATTTGATTAGCAACGTAACTTGGCGGAGGTGTGGATCTCTACTAACCGTCTGGGACAGGTGCTCTGGCAATGATATCTCCATCACCTGCTGGTAGAGCACGAGCTGTCACGACGCCGGCAGAAACAGCAAGCAATGCCAAGATAGATCCGAAGTTCTTCATGATGTATATGTAAAAAGCGTCAAGCTGATGAAATCTATAACAAATGTAAAGAAAGAATAGAGCACAGCTATATGCAATTAGCAAAGATGAACTCCATAACAAGATCTGTGTAACTTACCTCTTTAGCGTAGAAATGAATGGAATGAATGAGAATGGATTGATGATAGAACGAGCTGGAATAACTTCTTAGGGTTATTGTCCCCATTATTTAAAGGCGTATGATGGGGAGTCGATCTGGGATGTGAACCATATCACAACCTTGTGTTTCCATGAAACCATGGGATGAGAATCAAAAACAAGCTCATCCTGCTCTCGTCTGGTCTTCGATTTTATTCTAAACTCTATCCCCTAGAGAACAACCCGATAACCTAAACGCATTGCCTCAGCGGTCATTGGCCCCAGGCAGTATGCTTGAATGGAGCAATTTTTAGAACGGGAAGGTGGACGGACGGCATCTATCTGGAGAAGAGCTTATTCCAGCAAAGATACGAAGTTTACTAGCTTCTATCTCCATGTGAAAAGGAGTTGTGGGATTTTGCAAGGTTGTTTCTGTTCTCAAAGCGACTTTCAAGACATGGAAACAAGCATCTTGAGCATCGATCGTCTCATATTAAACGCTGTCCAGAGTCCAGATTCTGTGTAGGCCTCAAAAGATTGGATAAAATTGTTGTAGCAGCCTTCCGAATCAGGTTATTCATGGGCTGGAGTTTGGGAAAGGAAAACACTGAAATATTATCAGACCGAAGATTAAACAGATTCGGCTTCAGATGTCAAACAGTTAGAGGTCTGAGATGCCCTGTCGCACCCAATGTACGCGTACGCACCCCTGAGCGCCCTAGGAAAATTGTTCGGAAGGATGAACACCGTGCGTTATCCCGCACTATTAACTGTAACATGTAGCACAATACCGAAAAGCTTCTATTTCGGGGAAAATGAATGTCATCGCCTTGGCATCTGATGAATGACAACTTGTCAAGCAAAAGCACGTCCTGCACGTACAGAATCTCGCCATCTGAGCGGGAATCATAACCTTGGCAGACTACGCACAAGGTGATACGACTGGAGTTTACCATGAACATATACGAAATCCAAGAGATGATCGTCCGAACCCAAATCGCCAAGCACGAAGACCTTCTGTGTCCGGTGGAGAAGTCTCGCTGATCGAGGTTCGGCGGGTCGAGTGGACATTTTCTGGAGCTACGCATCCACTATGCTACGGATATGATAGAACTGCTAACTATCTGGGTGATTTGGGTAAGACGCGATTATATATAAGGAAAATCTGGCTCCAGCTCCAGCTCGAACTCCAGCAGACCCCTTTGTCGATGATGGCGATGGCGAGGCCCGACACCTAATACAACCTACCAGGAGCTCAAAGCATTTTAACAATCACCCGGCAGCTGAGGAACAGCCAATTGGTATGACAGCAGACTTCTGACTGGTCTTGTGTGTCCTCGGTTTTCATAGAGAGATGAAAGTCCGTCTTTTGCGCTCCGTTTGCCCGCGTTTTCGGTGAGACATCATCTGTTCCAGATTCTGTGATATGTGTATTGATTGGAAATCGAAGAAGAGAGCACAGAAGGACCATACCGACGGCAGCGTATGACATCGCTCCGCTCTCGTAGACCTCCACCAGAGTCCTAGAATGTAGTGTTTGCAGATTGTTGTGAAGGTACGGCATTCCTGAAGACAGAGATAGATGCTTGGGTGTGGCCGGAGAAAATGGCTTTGATTCGGGAATTATTTGATTGGCCCGAGGTTCAAAGCTTCATCACTTTGCCGAAAGAATGAGCGCAAGACTTAGGAAAGGCAAAACTTGAGTCAACACCCGTTCAAACCCTCGTCACATCAACAATTGATATGAGGTGACGATAATTATGGCATCTTCAAGGTCGGTAACGGCATGTCTGCAAAGAAATGTTGCAAGACAGAATTCTCCACGAATTGTAACACAATGCCCTCGACTCCTTCGACATTCCTTCCAGCATCCCACCTCGCGGCCCCGCATTGCATCCTCCGCACAGATTGCTGGTCAACGACGGACCTTCTCCATATCAAATCCCCGTCGCCTCGCAGATGTCAAGGATGACTTCGATCCCAAGTCGGTAGAAAGGGATTCTGATGAGGTTGATGTATGTATAGTTGGAGGAGGTAAGAATATTATCACATGCCAAAAGATATTTACTGACTTCCCCAGGACCTGCTGGATTGAGTGCAGCCATTCGACTAAAACAACTTGCAAACGATGCAGGGAATGAAGACTTTCGAGTAATACTGCTGGAGAAGGCCAGCGAGATAGGAGCGCATATTCTGTCTGGTGCCGTCATCGAACCTACAGCCATCAACGAACTATTCCCAGACTGGCTGGCAGAAGACAATGAAAATCGATTCGAACATGTTACACCCGCGACGAGTGACAAGATGCGATTCCTCACAAAGACGAGCGCAATTCCTATACCAGCTCCGCCGCAGATGAACAATCATGGAAATTACATCGTTAGTCTCAACCAATTCACAAAATGGCTCGGTGACAGAGCAGAAGAGGTTGGGGTCGAGGTGTATCCTGGATTCGCTGCTGCAGAGGTTTTATACGCGCCAGATGGGTCAGTAAAAGGCGTCGCAACTAACGATTTGGGAATCTCAAGAAGCGGCAAGCCCAAGGAGAGTTTCGAGAGAGGCATGGAATTCCATGCTAGAATTACTCTATTCGGCGAAGGTTGCCATGGCAGTCTCACGAAACAAGTCATCAAGAAATTTGATCTGCGAAGGGAAAGTCAACCTCAAACATATGGTCTAGGTATCAAGGAAGTATGGGAGATCCAGCCGGAAAAGTTCAAGAAGGGCCAAGTCGTTCACTCTATGGGTTATCCTTTGCCAGCAGATACCTATGGCGGTGGATGGATGTACCATTTTGGCGATAACATGGTCAGTATTGGGCTTGTGGTTGGACTCGATTATCCAAATCCTTGGTTATCGCCATACGGAGAGTTCCAGAAAATGAAGCATCATCCACTATACAAAGAAGTTTTGGAAGGAGGCAAGTGCATATCATACGGAGCTCGAGCCCTGAATGAAGGAGGATTTCAATCGATACCAAAATGTGCATTCCCGGGTGGGGCTCTGATTGGCGATACCGCGGGATTCCTGAACGTACCAAAGATCAAGGGAACACATACCGCTATGAAATCCGGTATGCTTGCAGCAGAAGCGACATGGACTGCCCTTAGCAAAACCGATGACGGTACGGTATTCCTGTACGACTATGAAGACTCATTGCGAAAGTCGTATATCTGGAAAGAATTGAAAGAAGTTCGCAACATGCGCCCATCTTTCCATTCCCCATTAAAGTTGTATGGCGGAATCATGTACTCTGGACTTGAAGCCTACATTCTTAAAGGCAAAGTGCCCTGGACGCTTAAGCACAAATCGACTGATTACGCCGCGACCAAACTCGCCGATGAATGCCCCAAAATCGAGTATGAGAAACCGGACGGAAAGATCTCTTTTGATATCTTAACCAGCGTCAGTCGAACCGGTACGAACCATGAAGAAGATCAGCCGGTTCATCTGCAAGTCAAGGATTGGGATAAGCATGCTGAGATGGAATGGCCCAAGTATAAGGGCGTCGAGAATAGGTTCTGTCCGGCGGGTGTGTATGAGTATGTTGAGGATGCGACGAAGGATATTGGTGTGAGGTTTCAGATTAATGCGCAAAAGTAAGTAGAGATTATGTCTATCCATCATTGATCCCTCTCAAGAATATGAAAGCTAACAGTCCTGCAGCTGCATTCATTGTAAGACCTGCGATATCAAAGTTCCGGACCAAGGTAAATTACTCTGTCTAAAGCTAGGTTTCCTATGTGCTAACATTGTTACAGATATCAACTGGAGTGTGCCGGAAGGTTCGGGGGGACCCAAGTATTATATGACATAAGATGTTAGGTGTAGACCTGATGCTGTATATATGTAAAATGTATTCGGCCTCTGCATGAATCGAAGGGTTTTCTTATCTTCCTCGCGATGTGGAACCTTTCCATCATACTTCTTCGCATGGAGGTACGAGTGACAATCCTTGCATCCCGATACGTGCGTGTATCTCGACTACGCGTTTGCGAGGAGATCAACTAGTGTTTGAAGATAAAGCAGTAGCAGTATATCGTGATAAGTACTCGAGCAGTGTTTGTGCAACAGTGTGGTTCTTGAACCTGATGTAGTTGTTGATCGTGTTGTACGATGATGTTTTGAAGGTAGAGGAAGGTCGTTCCGTAGTCTGCATTGACAGTTATGATGCAAGTATAATTAATGGTATGAGATGATTGCTGTGCAGGGTCTGAAAGTGGCAGAAAAGGATGGTTGAAAGAAAAGTGATAGGGACCCAGCAGGACACTGGTAGGGAAAGGGAGTGGTAGAAGGGCGCCGCTACCTGGCTACCAAACGCACAAGTAGTGTGCCCAGTCTCCTCCAACTATGAATTTTGGACCACCACCCATATCTAGAGTAGCCAACAAGAACCATGTGTATTTCACGACTTCAACAAGTCATGCGATATCCTCACCGCCATGCTCTCCTGGGCTTACAGCACAAATTGTGCTGAACAATCAATTAGCATCATCGTATACTTTGACCTATTTGAAATCGTCGCCTGACTGAGAAACTGTGGATGAGCGCGGGAGATATGATCAGGTGAAGATGATGTTGGGGTTTACCATAGTGAGGCATACCAGCTCGGTTCTGCTGCACCTACTCTCTATGTTTAATAGTACTTATATATAAGTAGTATATAGCCGAATAAAGAAGTTCTACAGCTGGAATGATGATGACTCCTTACTACATACTGTAATCTTACAACATGGATAACTCGTGTTTCAGCGAACCCAGAGCTACTTCCAGCTCGGCTGAAGAACTCGCAATCTCTGTATATATACAAACTTGCGCCAGAACATACAAGGTCCTCGACCGTCGAGATTAGGTTCGTCTAACTGTAGGAATAGTCTGTTATGAGTAGCCAGCTGTACATTATGTTCATATACTCGACCAAAATTAGCTGCCGGGACCCCGGTATACTGCTTCCACAGGTGCTCTGAAACGTGTGATAATGTATATCTGTGTACTTGGCAGAAGAGCGCCTAGTAAGACTAGCTAATCGATTACGGTGATGGTAGTTTAGTTTAGCCGGAATACTGGAGTATATGGGAAATTCTTTGGAGGGTGGGGTGCATATGTATATGGATGTACGGTTCTGTGGGTTTGGTGGTGAGAAGGGGGGGGGGAGAGGTAGAACTTGCGGGTGGAGAGGTGGTAGGACGAGAGCTGCTAGAAGGGGGATTTACGGATGGGTCCATAGGAGGCTCCACGAGAAGGCCTACAGGAAGAGACTCGGCGCTGCTCAAGTTGCTATCATTTACGCTCTCAACGCCTATTCTAAACCTATGCTACCTGTAACTGTGTAGAAAAAGTAAATTGCAGACAAGAGAGACGCTTAGAGAGAATGAAAAGTCTTTAATTTTCTAATTGCTAGTGAGCGGTAGTGACCAGGCCATGTCGAACAAGAAGGTAGCCTGAGATGACCTACGCAAGCTCATTCTAAGAAATTGTAAATTTAGTTTCCTGTCTGACCAACTCTGCTATCTTCAATAGATCTCGACGACTCTTTCGTGAAAAGACCAAATAATAAGCAATCCAAGTCAAGATACCTGAGCTTGGCTCTGGCACACGATCGCCACGTTTAAAGAAGCAGAGACTTCTCGAAATATTCACTGCCAGTTCAGGATGCCGCTGAACGAGATCCTGGCAGGCGTCCCCAGATTCAAACACACCTCCCTTCTGAACTGGAATAAAGACAATCTGGCACCAGTACTGGTTATTAGACTTAAAAGGCGCTGCAAGAACTCGGGCGGTGTTCTTGTCATCTAGTGCGAATGATAACGCTAGACCCCAGAAATCGACACCGTAGGTGGCTCGCGATGCCCATGATGCTTGGAGACCGGGTGGGCGGGCATTGATCTCGATGAGCCAGGCTGAGGGACTACGAGAGCCGGGAGTTTGTTTATCCTGTAAGTCGATCAGGCCGTCCTTTCCCTTGACATACTCTGTGCGTGAACCTTGAACTCGTGCTTCGAGGTGGAAGAATCCAGATGTAAAACCAAGTCGCAAGAGACTCTGATGCAAAGAAGTCTTCAGCAATTCGAGCTCGTCTTCTGGCAGTGAAGATGGTAGGACGTTAGCGACTTCGATAAAAGTCTGTAAACTTCCCTTGCTATCATCGTTCCCTGCCAGATCTGCATCTTTGGGAAAATCATCAGATGCTTCGAAGAATAAAAGTTCGCCATCGCATAGGACGAAGTTGGCATCTACTTCCGGCCCATTGCAGTAGTTTTCTATGACAAATGAAGTTCCATGTCGTTCGAAATCAATCGACTCAATTGCGCGTATGAGCTCTGTCTCTGTCTCTACCCGAAAGACACCTTCTGAGCCCCACCCACTACAGGGTTTCACGATGAGTGGATAGAACAAATTGCTATCCTTGAGGCCGGTGATGGCAATTGCTTCCTCGAGACTGGAGATCCGATATGCGGGTCGACCGTCAAACTCGCTCGTCTTATGCTTGTCGGTGGCAATCTCCAACGCGCTGGCAGGTGCTGCTGGGAGTCCGAGTCTGGCAGCAGCAGCAGCTGTTGCAGGGAGCAGGGGATCGAAAAAGCTGATGATGCCGTCTATATGCCCATCGTATTTCTCGATAGCGGCAATTATCCGGTCAGCCAAGCCTTCGTCGAGGTTGCGATCTATGGGGATGAAAGCCTCGCGCCATGACGCGAATTCGGGTTTCGAAATCCAGTGACCCGGCTTATCCAGTGCTACGACGTTGATGTTCAGTGCTTTGGCGGCATTGAATATACCCAAACCAGTTGCAGCACTTTTGCCACACTCAAGAATGGCTAGAGTCCTGCTGGGTCGAACTCCGTGTTGAATCATGGGTATCGAGAGCCTATTCTGCAATTCTTGGTGCAGCGTCTCAGGCTCCAAATGCTCGGAGATAAAGCATGCACCAGCAGAGGCTACTAATGTATCGTTGAGATTCGATAGTAAGGGGGCAGTGTCTGTGAATGTTCTCGTAGAGTTCGCTAGATTAACGAAGCCTTCGATGACGGGGCAATCAGTCAGACGAATATCAAGGATGTCAGATCTGACAAGATGGCCGGATCTTTGAGAAACGAACAGAAGAATCTCTGTTTGTTTTACGGGAGAATTGAATGCCCGAATCAAACTGCTCAGCATAAATTCAACACGTCGCTCAACCACTGCTTTCTCCCCGTAGGGAGAGAAATCAGTGCTTCTCGAAAGAGGCGATTGTAGTAACCTCGAAATCTGCTGGATGACAGGATTTGATAAGCCATCTTCAGTGCCAGACGGGGCGTCGGACTTGAGTCTCAACACAGCCCGATAGATAGTGATGCCAGATTCTGCAGAGAATGGACTCCAGGACTCTAGTTCCTTGATGTCCAAGTCATATGAGAAGAAATCTATTTTGAGTTAATTCCAAATTCCGGCTGTTCAGAAGCTACTTACGTTGATTTGGACCAATCTTAACAAGTACTCCATCGTCGTTGTGCTCAACGTGTAGACTTGTATCCTCATCTCCAAGCCTCAAGATGAAAGGATAATCTGAAGACATGTTGTAATAAATTTAGTTCCTGTTTCGTCTAGCACTAGAAATGAGTTCTTTCGTGAAGCTAGATCCTCGGTATCGGTATATAAAACACGAGATAAGAGTGAAGCGAGTAGCAGTATAGGATGCTGGGCGTTTGTAAAGTCGGAAGTCAAATCAACTTCCAACTGTTGAGAACTAAGATCAGCCAGCAAGGGTGCCCAAAAAACCAGTGTAGCTCGTACACCGAGGTTGCTAATACGTCATGTCACAGCTCCGGGGCCGAGGCAGCAAGGGGGCAGTAGGCGGCAAGTGGGTAGTAAGCAGCAAGTGGGTAGTAAGCAGCAGCAAGTGGGTAGTAAGCAGCAAGCGAGCAGTGATGTGGCAACTATATACAAAGCACGCGATAATTTTGATTCACTTTGAACTTTATAGATTAATATGAAAAGTAAGTTTATTCTATAAGTTATTTGTAATTTTGGAAAATTTACATAAAATATATAGATTCCAATTGTGTAAAACCATTTTATAATTTTAAAAACTTTTTATACTTTATCTAAATATAACTACCCCTGACTAAATAATTCCTATCAAGTTGAAATACAAGATCCTGTTTCAACTACTTACAGATTGGCAGGCCAACAAGATTATCTGGATCATTACTGTATACAGCAGGTATTTCACGATCTTACATGCAGATCGCCGGCTGTAATCGTCCGGTCATGCAGATGCCATTGTCTCTTCCAAGAAGTCCACCTACATCGCCCCCACCTCAACGTGCGGCGAATGCTTAATACTCATAATGTCCAAGTACAGCTCTTGTGTATGAACCCAACTTCTTCCCAACCTTCATCATCGAGCTGCAACCAGTTTTTGATTTCCAAAACAACATCAACCAAAATGCCTGCCTCCAAGCCCAGAGTCATCCTCGGTCTAATGACATGTGGACCAGACGAGGCTGTTGGAGCTCGAATCACAGATCCTGATCAGTTTAACAACCTCCTCGAACACTTTCAAAAGCGAGGATACAAGGAGCTTGACACTGCCCGCGTCTACCTCCGCGGCAACCAGGAAGCCTTTACCAAGTCAGCCCGTTGGGTCGAGAAAGGCTTCGCTCTAGCCACCAAGGTCAAGTATCCCAACGCTCCCGGTGACAACAACGCGGACGGCGTCTTTGAGTCTGTCGAGACAAGTCTCAAGGAGCTTGGGACCGATCATGTTGACGTGAGTACTCCCGTGATAAAAAGCTATGAAGGCCATGTATACTAACCGTTATATATATATAGATATTGTATCTCCACGCTGCAGTAAGATCTCTAAGTACTTTGAAGCTGGAAGATGATTACGTACTAACGAATTGTGTCGTAGGACCGGACAGTTCGCTTCGCGGATACTCTTGAAGCTCTTGACAAGCTCTACAAACAAGGCAAATTCACTCGTCTTGGTCTATCTAATTTCACCGCTTTCGAAGTGGCCGAAATTGTCCTGACTGCAAAGTACAACAATTGGATCCGTCCCACGGTATATCAAGCTATGTACAATGTTCTTGCTCGATCTATCGAGCCCGAGCTGATCCCTGCTTGCCGACGCTACGGTCTCGATATCGTGGTGTATAACCCCTTAGCCGGGGGGTTGCTTTCTGGCAAAATCAAGTCAAAGGATGTTGTACCGACCAGTGGTCGATTCAGCGGCCCGTCGGGAACTTTGGGCTCCATGTACCGTGGCAGATATTTCAAGGACAGGAACTTCGAAGCCTTGCAGTTAATTGAAGATGGCGCGAAGGAACATGGGATAACAACAATCGAGGCCGCCTTGCGCTGGCTAGTCCATCATTCTGCATTAAAGACTAAGAATGGGGCTAATGATGGTTTCATCATCGGTGTTTCGAGTTTGGAGCAGTTGGAGAGTAACTTGGACTTTTTTGAGAAAGGGCCGTTGCCTGATGAGCTTGTGAAAAAGTTGGATGAGGCTTGGCTGATCGCTAAATTGGATATGGCGAATTACTGGCATGGTGACATCCAGTATTCATACCATACAAGGGAGGCGTTGTTCGCTCCCAATGCGAAATAGTTGAAATGAAGGAAGACTTCGGGGGCGATCTTTGAAATACAAATCTACATACTACCAAAACAGATTTCTCCAGATATTAATCCTTTGAACTGCAAATAAATGATTGAATAGCATTCTGAACCTGAAATATAAATGAGAATGTAGTTTTTATTAGTTTAAAGATCTGTTGTATCTTGCGTGACTAGAACATAACGATATCTGGAGACAATTGATAAGTACTAGTATTAAGTACTTGGACTGCAACAGAATACACCAAAATACCACTCATTGGCACTTAATAATATGGCTAACAAAGTCAGAGGACTGATTTCCTATATATTTCTATTTATAAAAATATCAAATAGTTCCCAGAAATTGTAGTTAACGGTTCATTTCAATTCACTCACTCTCCTCATAATTCCCATGAATTTTGTACCTTAGATGATGAAGTCTGATTTTATCTTTTGAAAGGTACATAACGAGTGTAAAAGTTACAAGAACAGAAATCTACCGATTTTAAGCTCCTAAGGTTTCTCCCTTCTTTGTTCAAGCAGGGACAACCTCAACCTGGGCACCGCTAGCAGAAGTACAAGTGAGAGCTATCAGCTCTTCCCATGGCCCATTCTCTGCAGCATTAACCTCCTTGAATTCCTGCGCAAGACGACAAGTCGTATACGCTGCTTCCGCAAGACTGAGATGTTGTCCGGGGCAATTACGAGGTCCCATGCCGAAAGGCTGGTATTTCTGTTTGATCTCGTTAGTTTCGTGCAAAGTATACTCTCAGTGATAAAGAGGAGACAGAATAGAACGATAGGAAAAAGGAACTTACCCAGCCAACCTGCAAGTTTGTCCACCGCTCTGGTTTATACTCCTCGGCGTCATCACCCCACAGTTCTGGGCGCCTGTGAAGTGCGGTGACATGGAAGGCAACGTTTGTTCCTTTTGGAACAACAATGGGAGATTGGCCGTCCGGACCACCACCTCTTGGAAGTACAGTGTCGCGAATAGCCATGCGGGTGTTGATAGGAATGACCGGGTGAAGACGTAGAGCTTCCTTTAAGCAAGATTGGAGGTAGTGCATGCTCTTGAGCTGTTCGTGTGTTGGCTTTTCTCCTCCCAAGAATGCCACTTCTTCGCGGATCTTGGCCCAGATTGCGGGGTTTCGAGAGAACAAGAAGAATAGATTGGTCATAAGAGCAGCGGTAGTATCCCTTCCTGCGAAGAGAATGGTCGTAAGTTCATCAAGCATGACTTTGGGGTCATCTGTAGATTTGGCAACCTCCTCAAGGTAAATAGGACGTGGAGACATTTTCGACTCCATGTCAACGGATTGTTTTTGAGGCAATAGACCGGATAGAAAAGATTTTCGAAATTGAACAGCATCGTTGATGAGGTAGTGCTGCATAAATTTGCGTACCTCGGCAACGCTCTTGTGATAAACTGGTTGGTGAATAAATTTGGTCATCCACACGAGAAGCCACGACGCGTGACCACTCTCAGCCGAAGTCGTCATATTGTCAAGAAGACTATGTTTGTCATCCAAAAGAAGCCCAATGGACTTATCAAACATAATTTCTGATGTGATATCGACGGTTAGGCACAGGAAAAGGCGAGCGAGATCAACCTTGCCATCCTGTTTCTTGACCGCATCGATTAGACGACTGACATGGCGCTCGTAGAGGTCGGTGTTGGAGTATTGCTCTTTGGAGAAGCTAGGTCGGAGCATGGCACGCTTTTGCTCCCACTGATGGCCGTTGGCGAGCAGAACACTGTGACGGCCAAGCAGAGGCAGAAAGGCAAGCTCACGGCGACTGTCTACAGCAAAATCTGCGTATTTTGTGGTGTGCATGGCCCTGAGATTCTCAGGATCACACGTAGAGATGACATCGGTGATATGGAGCCGGGTGTAGTAGGTTGAGCCATATTTGTCATATTGCTCACGGAGCCAGTCCAGGAGTTTTCGACGCTTGGCAGCCTGATTCAACGCCCACCAGTAGTCGAGTCCCAAGAAAGGGTCTTTGAGGGGCCACCGACGAACTGGTTTGCAGCCGTTGGCCTTAGCTAAGTTGCGGTGTGACAGATATGTACGAATTTTGCTTCCAACGAGCAAAACAGATAAGAAGAGGACGACTGATGGAATGACACCATGTTGGGAGAAAAGCTCGCTGAAAGCCATGTTTATGATGATAGAAAGGGAGGACGGGCTGTGACAATATGTTGTGACAGACTAGGAGTTGTCCAGAAGATTGGTGAAAGATATACAACTGAAAAATCTCAAAGTATAGAAAATCTTGCTGTTGATGGGATCCAGTCAGCTATCATGTGGACAAACTTGCCACTGGGTGAAAGGTGACTTTATACACAAGACCAACAAAAGTTGCAGAAGGCAGAGAGATTAGAGAGCATGAATAGATGCAGATCGCCACACGTATAGATTGGCCAACATTGTAGATCAACTTTCCAACACGTAAAAGCATCCATGATCACACGCAGATAAGTTCCCAAACTAGGATTGTGTTGGTATACAAAAATTATCCGCATGATCGACTGTCAGCTCACTAAACAAGAGAACTTGGAAGGAGCGGTCTATAACCTAGCATTTCCCCAACTCAGAAAGTGGTCTGTCAGCTCGACAAGGGAATCTGCAAGAAGCAGTTTATCACCTAGCATTTCTCTAACTCCGGGGGTGGTCTACTTAGACTGCTTAGAGTAGTGATCGATGTACTGCCCACCGGCGTAATCAGGATTAGAAAAGATATAAATTACAACGCGACTAGTGCGTTTCATTGGGTGTAATACGAGAAGTAAGCAAGTGAGTAGTTGAACTATTGCGAACACTTGCAGAGAATGGTGGAATTCCAAGTTTCTGTACAGGAGGAACCTCCGAGTGGCCAGCATTCCCTATGGACCTATTGGAGCCTCCTATAGGTTTGTAGGAGGCGTATTCCTAAGGAAATAAGCGGGGGCAACAATCTATACAAAGGGTATTAACGGCATGACCCCTCTTTTCATATGACAGTATACTTCCGATAGATCCACAATGCTGAAGGATTAAAGAGCTTCCCGATAGGTCTATATGGGTCCAAATAGACCAGTCGGATGTTTTAGAGAAAAAGCGGCTCGCTACAGGTAACAGGGGGCTAGGGGCGCAATGACCGTACTGTAAGCGCTAAGCATACCAGCCGCTTACAGCATGTCGACATCTTACGGATAGCTTCCTGAATTATACTAAGACGTTGAAAACTTGGATGGCGCCATGATAGATGGTGTCACTATGCATTTATATATGCTTGCTGAGATGAACGAGAGATTTGAAGACATAACAGCTCCTCTTTGCTATCTTCGAGACTTCTCGGTATTCTTGCGCTACTTAGGAATTACACCTCTATTGACTTTTCTGTATCTTTGCAAAGCACCATTTTAAACATGAGTTTATACGAGAGCCATGTACAAGTGTTCTCGCAGCCCCATCTGCACGAACACAGGCTCCTTAACCAGGTCAAAAACCAAGACGCAAGCAACATCAGACCGCAAACTTACGGTCTCGGAGACAGTTCCGCATGGGACACTCTTGCAAAGTGGCTTCCCTACCAAAATGCCAACACTGACTGGTGGTGGAAGACAACTGGCAAACAAGTGCAAGTTGTTCTAGAGAATGCTGGATATAGTGTTAGCCAACAGTATGAGATCCTGCTGTTCCACTATTGGGCAGTTGTTCCTCGCCTTGGTCCACAGCCATCCTCAATACATCCCCAGTGGAGGAGCTTCATGACTGATGACTTCTCGCCAATCGAATACAGTTGGAAATGGGGCATGGGTAGCGACAAGCCAGAGGTTCGATACGGTATCGAGGCTCTCAGCCCCCATCCAGGCGGGAAGACGGATCCTTGGAATCAGACACCTACCCACGAACTCCTATACCAGCTAAACGCGACAATGCCCGGGCTCGACTTGTCCTGGTATCATCATTTCAAAAACTTTCTCTTTAATCCAGGTACCATCGCCGCCAGCACAAAAAAGCAGGGAGATTCATCCTTGTTCTTGGCGTTCGAGATGGTACGCGGGCAAATCTCAGTCAAAGCGTACTTCATTCCCGTGGAGACACCAGAGAGAAGTGTCGCCGACCAAATATTCGCAGCCATTAAGGCTGCGCCTTCTAGCAACTTGGAAGCCATTCATCAGATGGAATCCTATCTCAAGCAAAACCCAGAGAGCTCATCACTAAAGCCTTTCATGATCGGTATCGATTGCGTCAGTCCCTCTAAGTCGCGCCTCAAAGTCTATGTGCGGTCGCCGCGAACCTCCTTCAATTTTGTGCGAAACGTGATGACACTTGGGGGTCTTCGCTCTGGTCTCGATGATGGTCTGGATCAGTTTGATGACCTCTGGAAACTCACGCTCGGGCTTGAATCCAACTACTCAAGAGATGAAGACCTACCGAACCGGCATCACACAACTTCTGGGACTTGCTTCTACTTTGATGTTGCTCCCAAGTCCTCAGTCCCAGATGTAAAGGCCTACATTCCTGTCAGACACTATGCTCGGAGTGATCGGCAAGTTGGGAAGGGGCTGACAAGGTTTCTGGAAAAGCACGGGCGGGCGCATTTCGCTCAAGGTTACTCGAACGTCGTGGAGAGTCTGGCAACGACTGCAGGGACTGACGCGACAACTGGCGTACAGACTTATATTTCTTGCGCCTACCAACAAGGTCAGATATCCATGACTTCCTATCTCAGTCCGCAGATCTACCATCCAGCGAGGTGGTCACCTTCTGTCCGGGAGAGCCTAAAGTGAAAGCTTCAGTTCAGCGAAGAGGAATTGAAGAGGAGTTGGTGGAGATGGATGCTTCTTTGTTCAATCTGGGAACATTGGTGTGCTCTTGTGGATTCCACAGTAAATACTTAGCTGTAATGCTAGAAAGTCTAGATTGCCTATCATATTATCATATTATCAAATTATCAAATTATCAAATTATCAAATTATCAAATTATCAAATTATCAAATTATCAAATTATCAAATTATCAAATTATCAAATTATCAAATTATCAAATTATCAAATAACAGTTCAACTCATCTGCCACTTAAATTCAGTCGCTGATAGAAGCTCCCGTTTGACTGTATCGTGTTAGCCCATCCAGCCATAGCTTACAAACAAGCTTTCACTAAAGTGTTGGAAAGCAAAACCCCACCATGTAACGTCGAAACTTGAGCCGCAAGAACACCTTGAAATGAGGCTCTCAGCCTTATGTCCTTGATTGTGTGACTTCCCCGACGGTTCTATCGTGACACTGATTCGTCGTTGCCTAAGGTACCTTGGATAAATGGGATAAATGGTCAGGTTAGCAACGCAAACATTTTGGAGAATTCGCACGCAAGAATAACAAGAACTTCCATCAAGACCAAAAACTTGGGGGCATCGAGGGTTCACAGATAATTTGGGCTGGTCTGTGCAGCGCCGATGTAGACCAAAAAGGCGCCCGGAGATACGATCTTACCCACATATCCCCACGCTGACTCGGATCTGACTCCCCAGCTGCCTAGTTAGTGCTGTGTGGAGTATGGAGATTAGTGTCTCAGTCTCGCGACCAGGAAATACTATGCCCCCCCATGGACAAAGGTTAAATTTTTGCGCGTCTTGCCACCGCAGGATTTAACCTTTGTTCATGGGTCAGTAGAGTACAGGTGCGCGGGTAGATCCGCAAACGTCAATGATCTTCACTACTGTAGAGGCAACGCAACACCTTGCGTAAGTGGCTTGCAACCGTGTAAGCGAAGACCGACGACTGCATTAGTGATTTTCGCTGCATCAGTAATCACGCCTTCCGCCCCAAGAATGAAGAGCGTTTATGCGGTTACATCTGGAATGTGCCTTATCAGCAACCCTGTATACCCTGTATACCCGCATACCCCACCACTTCACGTACTTCCCTCAATGTTTCAGGATCACACCAAGGCAATACAAGAATAAAAGTTGGCATCGTAACTAGAACCCCTGGTTAGGGTCTAGATAAGCACTGCTAAGCACTGCTAAGCTCTAACTAAACTCGGATCAATACATATTTTAGGATCGGTTTATGTTTTTGAATACTTTCATAAATAAATCATTATTAGTTCTAATTAATTGAACTTCTAAGAATTTATAACTCAGACAATAAATAATGATTTATCGTTTTTAAATATATAGAAATCGTAAATATTATTGTTTTTTATGTATCAAATCTTTCCGTATCTTCATTTGGATTGACCACTGGTGGGTATACTTGATTTCTACTTCCCTCAATCACTCTCAAACTCTTGCTGTCAGTCAATGTTCATTTACACCAGCCAGCTCAATCAGCATGATGGAAAAGGAAGACACGAGGCAGCCGCTCGCATTGGCACCTGCTGAGCAGCGCATTCTGGACGCTCAGCGCGATGGGTTAGATGGAAGTAATCCTGTGTCCACGATTCCTGCTGTATTCGCATATGCTGCTACAATTGATCGCATTTTCATGTCTGTGGGATGTTTGTGTTGCATAGCCGGCGGCGCTCTCAACCCGCTACTTACCGTATGTTCCACTCCTTTTCGAGTTATGAAATGACAGGTATGCTGATGGAATAGCTCGAAGGTTATCTATGGTCAGCTAGTTGGTGCTTTTCAGGACTTCACCAATGATGAAATCAGCGCATCCCAACTCTCATCACGAGTCGCCAGGTTTTCCTTGTACTTTGTCTACCTAGCTATTGGCATGTTTGTCTTCATCTATGTTGCCACGGTCAGCTTCTTCCTGTGCGGTGAACGTATCACGCAGCGTCTTCGAATCGCTTATCTCAAGGCGGTGTTGCGCCAGAACATTGCATTTTTCGATGTTCTTGGACTTGGGCTGATTACCACAAGCTTGACTTCGGACATCCATTTGGTGCATGAGGCCATCTCGGGAAAGGTCTCACTGACCCTCACTGCAGCTGCGACATGTATTACGGCCTTCATAATCACATTCGTGGAATGCTGGCGGTTGGCACTAGTCCTTATGAGCACCGTGGTAGCAATGACTGCTGCTAACACTCTAGGCACCAGGTTGGCGGTTCGGTACAATCGAGCTGCACTGGATGCTTCTTCGAAAGGCAATGCTATTGCTGAGGAGGCTTTTAGATCTCACAAACACGTCGCGGCCTTTGGCATACAACAAGATCTGGAGGACAAGTACACTGGTCATCTTCGGCATGCCAGATCGCAGAGTCTGATGGCTCGTTCTGCTGTCGCCTTGATGATTGCGACTTTCATGGGTATCATGTATTTGAGTTCCGGGCTATCTTTCTGGCAAGGCTCAAGGTTCCTGGTGCTGGGAGTGGCATCACCTTCAAGCATTGTCACGTGCTCCATGGCGGTCATTATTAGTGCTCTTACGATTGGCAAAGTAGCACCAAATGCCCAAGCGTTTGTCACCGGTGTTGCTGCTGCAGGCCACTTATTGGACTGCATCACGAGGAAATCTCCTATAGACCCCTTTGACGAATCAGGGGCTAGACCAAAGGAGGTGATTGGGAATATTGAGTTCAGGGGAGTCAAACTTGTCTACCCCTCAAGGCCCGAAGCTTTCGCGCTGAATGGACTTGAGTTATCGATCCAGGCTGGAAAGACAACTGCCGTGATTGGGGCTTCTGGCTCGGGCAAAAGTAGTATTGTTGGATTAATTCAAAGGTTTTACCAGCCAATATCAGGTTGCATTAGTGAGTCTAGACTATATAATGTTGCAACGCTTTCACTTGACAAATGAACGGATACTAATGATGGGGTGTAGCTCTCGATCAAGTCGACATCAAAGACCTGAACCTTCAGTGGCTCAGGCAACAAGTGGCTCTTGTCAGTCAGGAGCCGACCATTTTCAAAGCATCAATCTTCGAAAATATTAGTCATGGTCTCATAGCGAGTGGCCGAGCAGTACAAGATAAAAACACCCTCCGCGAACTTGTGGAGAATGCTGCCAAGATTGCCAATGCCCACGACTTTATCCTAGCCTTACCACGCGGTTACGACACTGATGCTGGGGAGATGGGCGGCCAACTATCTGGAGGGCAACGCCAGCGCATTGCTATAGCCCGCGCTATCATTGGAGATCCCAAAATTTTGCTTCTTGACGAGGCCACAGCAGCTCTCGATGCCAAATCTGAGCAGCTTGTGCTCAAGGCACTGGAGCAAGCTTCGATTGGTAGAACGACTATCTTCATCACTCACCGCTTGTCTTCTGTTCGCAAGGCAGACCAAATCATTGTCATGGCCCAAGGCCGCGTTGTGGAAGCCGGCAATCACGAGACACTTGTCGAGGCTGGAGGAATCTACGCTACTGGCTTGGATAAACAAAGGCTTCTGGTCTCTCCGAAAGAACTTGACTTAAATGATTACGACAGCAACATGAGCCATGTCTCATCAGCCGTCGATCATAAAGCCCCAGATCAGTTCAAAGAGAAGTCGGTAATTCCGGAAGAAGATCTTGACGCCCCGGAGGGTGTCGCCACGGTTGCTGCATCGCCTGAAGAGACCTTCGCGGAAAACAGGTCTGTTTGGTCCCTTGTCAAATTTGCCTCCTCGCTCAATAGGCCTGAAACACCTATCGTTATAACCGGACTCGTCTGTTGTCTTTTATCAGGAACTGTGAACCCAGTGTAAGATACTATTCTTCTCTATTGAAATTCCTATGATTTGGCATGCTGATGATTTTCTTCTTACTACAGACAGTCACTGTTCTTCGCACACAGTTTACAATCGCTTTCTTTGCCATCCTCAGAGTATCCTAAACTTCGCTCGGAGATCGATTTTTGGTCGGCCATGTATCTCATGCTCGGTATTGTCGCCTTCATCACATGGGCCGGCCAAGGTTTCTGCCTGGCATATTGCTCCGAAGCTCTGACATTCCGCGCACGAACCAAAGCATTCCGATCGGTTCTCCGACAAGACATGGCCTTTTTCGACAGTCCAAAACATACCACAGGTGCCTTGGTGAACGTACTCTCCACGTCAGCTGCCCAACTAGCAGGCCTTGGCGGTGCCGTCCTGTCAACCATTCTGACTGCATTTGCGACACTTGCCGGCGGCATCATTCTGAGCCTCATCATTGGCTGGAAACTGGCTCTAGTCTGTACATCTACCATCCCAATCATTCTTACCTGTGGCTGGCTGCGACTCCGCGTGCTGTCGTCAATGGAGGCGAAGACCCGAGCCGCATACGCAGAATCTGCCACGTACGCAGCCGAGGCTATTGGGGCCATTCGGACAGTCTCTGCCCTCTGCATGGAGGACCACGTTCTACAGACATATGAGAATATTCTTACTAGAACAGCTGCGCACAATATGCGTTCGACGCTCTACGCCAGTGCGTTATACGCGGCCTCTCAATCGTTGGTCTTTCTAGTTGCTTCGCTTGGCTTCTGGTACGGCGGAACATTAATTGCCAGCCATAGCTACAGCATGTTTCAGTACTTCGTATGCTTTGCTGCTCTTGTATCCGGCAGCCAATCTGTCGGAGCGGTGTTCAGCTTCGCACCTGATATAAGCAAGGCCATTCACGGGGGACAGGACTTCAAACGTCTGTTTGACAAGCAGCCGAAAATTGACATATGGGATAGCACGGGGAAAGACCTGGAGGGTTGCAAAGGCTCTATTGAGTTCAACAATGTTTCTTTCAGCTATGCAAGCCGGCTTGATTCCTATGCGCTCAGAGACTTTAGTCTGAGGGTCCAACCAAAGCAGACAGTCGCACTGGTGGGGCACAGTGGGTGCGGAAAGAGCACAATAATCTCGCTCTTGGAGCGATTTATCGATCCCAATACAGGAACAGTGATTGTGGACGGCCATGATTTGCGAATATTGGATTTAAAGAAATACCGATCCCTCGTCTCATTAGTCGGGCAAGAATCTGTTTTGTACCAAGGAACCATTCGCGAAAACCTGATACTAGGAGTCGGACGCGCCGACGTCTCTCAAGAAGAAATTGAAACCGCCTGCAAGGAAGCAAACATCCTCACCTTCATCCAAAGCCTCCCCGATGGCTTCGCCACCGAAGTAGGAAGCCGAGGCGTGATGTTATCAGGCGGTCAAAAGCAACGACTTGCCATCGCTCGGGCGCTATTGCGCAATTCTCCGATTCTGCTTCTAGACGAGGCTACATCCGCGTTGGATGGAGAGTCCGAAACTGTAGTCCTCGAGGCTTTGGAAGCGGCGTCGCGTGATCGGACTACGATTGTGGTGGCGCATAGGTTAAGGACGGTGAGAGACGCGGATCTGATATGTGTTATGGAGCAGGGAAGACTGGTGGAGCAGGGAACTCATGATCAGCTTATGAAGATGAGGGGCAAGTATGCGGAGATGGTGGAACTGCAGAGTTTGGAGGAAGAGATTGAATCGCCTCTGGGGAATACTACTAGGAGATGAGTCTTGTAGGAAACGAGGAGGAAATATTCACTGAGCGGTTTAGTTATTATGGGATGCTGGATATGCTAGATGGTCTTGGTCAAAGTAGCACCTCTAATATCCACCGGACCACCAGGAACCGACGAAGTGGTGGCCTGTAATTACACAGTATCTTTGCTGCACTTCTCTATTAAAGATTTTAGTTAGTGATTGAATCTTTCGAATCCCAGCGAGGAACGCAAGTAATGAAATGCAGATGGGGTTTTACTTGAATCAGGCTAGTATATATATATTACTAAAGTCGACACTCTCAGTTCTACGAAGAGTCGAGATCTTCTTTATAGAAATATACTTGGAATTATTCAAAACTTAAAATAGAAGTGAGTTTATTTCCCCAAAATCTTGTTTATATAATATAAATAGAAAGAGAAATTATATAATAAAGATTTTATTTAAAGTAAATTAACTTTATCTAATTAAAAATCTAATTATTAAAATTTATTATTAAAGTGTGACAATATATCTCGAAAGAATCGAATATACTTTAGAATTAAGAACTAAAGAACTAAGAGAGCTTTAGAGCTCGAAGAGCCTATATATAAGAAGTGATTATATAATAATTATATATCTAACTAACTCTATCTAGTTCTAGCTTGCGTCGGCCTAACTAAATACGAAATCGTATATATTATTATATTATCTCCTTTTTCAATAAAGTATATCTTTATACCTTCTTATAATTGTATCTGATAGTTCTATTAGTTAATAAATTATATATCTTATAGCTTGAAATCGTCGTTGTAGTCTATAAATACAGCTAAATGAATATAAGAAGTAAAGTTAAATAAATGGTATATAATGGATTTGAAGCTAAAAACGAATATTATAGTTATTAAATAAGTAACGATAGAAAGTACTTCTTTTATATTAATACTATAGGTTAGTTACCCTCAAAGTAATTATAGTTTTCTTCTCCTTTTTGGTATAAGTATAGCTATTTAGGAAGAAGTATAGGTAGGCTAGATAGTATAAGGTTGGCTAAGTAGAAATTATATAAAAATAGTAACAAGATCTTTAGATCGGATACCGAGTACTAGATCAGATCAATATTATAGTTTTGCTATTAGATACGATATATTAATAATTTGTATTATAGCTTATATACTAAGATCTGTTTGATAATATACTTATTAGTATCAATGATATTGATCAGTAGTAGAGATTTATTATACTATATAGGTAAGGGATTATCAGCTATTTTATATAACTTCTTAGTAAGGAATATATTATAAATCTATATAATATCAAGGAGCTCTAATTGGTAGAAATAACCGATCTTCTCAAATATTTTAAAGCAACTACCTATAGGATAATCGAGCTTCTTGGATAGATATTAAGTTGGTAAGTATCGTATATCCAACTAGATATAGTTATCTATATCGAAGTCTATAGATCTCCTATACTTATTTGCGAACTCTATTATATATACTTGAGCCTTTTGGATTAATTTGCGGATATATTCCAGTACTTTGCAATTCCTACAAATATAAGTATATACTTCCTACAAATTGAGATCGTCTATAGTAAGCTATAGTTCAGTTTTCTAGTTCTATAAGGTTCTAAGAATATATCTATAGAGTACCTCGAAGAGTAGTAGATCTTTAAACGATATATATAGTAGTATTAGTTAAGTATAATCTATTATAGATAAGAACTTAGATTAGTTATTTTGGTAGTAGCTAACAAAAGATCTTAATCTCTATTATAGATACTGATTGTAAATCTTAGTTTGGCTATCAGTTTGTAAATAATCTGTAGTCGAGAACTTAACTTTAGTACTTAGGATATTATTGAACTTCTATTAGAAATAGAAAACGAATTATAGTCCTCTATCTGAAAGTATAATGGTCAGGGCTTTATAATATCGGTAAATATATATCAGATAAAGTTTGGTTTATTCTCGTATAATAATCAACTTATAGTATAGGATTGTAATTACTTGTTTACTTAATCGATCAATAATCACCAGAATATTATTATATCTATATTTATTCTTGTTGAAGCTATAGTAGTCTATTATAATATATTCCTATATATATATCGGAATAGGTAATAGATATAATAGTCCAGAGATCTTATTTCTTGGAATAGAGCTATAGTAGTAAATATAATAGTTATATATATAGTTAGTAATATCTATAGAGATACTATACCAGTAATACTAGTTTGAGAGTAATAGGAAGGTTTTCTTAATACCTAGATAAGCTATTAATATAGTATCGTATACTTCTTGGATAAGTAATATATAGAGGTTATCTATATCGAGTATAATTAGTCGACTATAGTAGAGTAGTAATTTATTTCTTAGTTTAAAGGTTGAATTACTTTTGAGTACTTGGAGGTATAATAGTTACAAACTTTTCTGATCGCGATTTGTTTATAGAATATATATAATGAGATCCCAAAAGTTTGATATAGTATTTAAGTTAAGCGAGCTAATAGTCGACTGATCGATTAGGTCGAAATAGACTTGAATATAAGAGACTAGGATCTCAGAGTCGAGCTACAAGTTTTTGAATAGCTATTGATTATAATACTCTTTTTTTGTTCTATTCTGAGAATCGAGTTTATCGACTTTATATATTAATATATCTACTAGAGGGTTCTCTTTACTAGATCGATAGATAATTAGAAAGTGGTAATCTACTAATAGTTCTATCTATCAAGCTTATTTTATATTAAGAGTCTTAGTTATTATGAAGTATTTTAATACTTTATAGTCTATAAAAACTCTGATCTAATAAAGAATACTAGTAAGCTCAATATACTAATATACAAATGATTTAACAATTACAAATATTTCTTTATTATATATCTTATAGTTAAGTTCTATAGTCTATATAATCTTGAAGTAGAAAGTGATAGATAACTAGTTATCTCTATATTTCTATAAAAGTATATTTACTATTATATTATCTGATATATCTATTTCAAGTATATAAAAGAGATTATAATTATAGTATTATAATAAGAATATAATTGTTAAGATCTCTTTGAGTATATCGAATACTTATTAGCAAGTAGTATCGAAGTCGAAATATATTCCAATCTTGATTAAGTAGATCAGGGGTTTCGTAATTACTTTAAAGTTATAAATAAAGTATCTATAAAAGTTATAGAAACTTAAAAAGGATTGAATATCTTTAACTATAATCGAATATTACTATTATTATATAATAGATACTTTCTCTAAATCTACCTCGATACTATTAGTTGAGATTATAAAATCTAAGTACTTGGTATATTTTATATCAAATTCGTATTTCTTAATATCGGCTTAGAGGCCAGTATCTTCAAGTTATTATAGAACTAAATATACTTATATAGTATACTCAAACTTGTTCTTAGAGTAAATAAAGATATTATCAAGATAAATAATATAAAATATATCTAGATAGTTGAATAGAATATTATTTATATAATACTAGTAAGTTATAAAGTTATTAATTAGTCCAAAAAATATAACTTTATATTTGTAGATTCTATAATATATCCGAAAAATAGTATATTCTTCAGAAGTAGGATCTATATAGATATAATAGAAGATTTAGTAGATATCAAATTTAGTAAATATTTTAGCTTTAGTTAGTTATATAAAGGTTTCATTAATCAAAAGTAAAGAATAGTAATCTTTATAGATAAGAGTATTAAAGATATGAAAATCGATATAAAAATATAAACTACTATTAGGTTTCTTTACAAATAAAACAAAGATAGTAAAAGATACTTAACTAGACTTAATAAAGTCTTTAGATAAGTTATTAGTTAAATACTTCTTTATTATTTCAAGTTTCTCAACCGATATCTTATAGAATAGGTTATATTTCAATATATTTATATTATTATTCTCAAGCTCGATTTTATAGTTATATTATCGGTAAGGAGATAATAAATCGGATTCTCTTTTGGAGAATATATAAATATAATTTATATATTTATCCGGAATCAGTAACTCGGCCTCGATATCTATTAATAGGATTAACTATATAGCAATATATCGATCTATAGATTTAAACAATTAGGTAATAAGATTATCTATTTGAAAGTATTGGTTTTGATAAGCTTGTTATTAGTTAATCAGAGAGTCGATCTTCTGGAGAATAACTGAGAAGAATTTGTAGTTATTATATTTCTTATAGATTAGATTCAGAACTATACTACTAATAAACTTGATCTTAACGATAATAGACTTATATTCTATTTGAAGTTACTAAAGAGATTTGGGTATTCTCTTAGAAATAGATAGAGATAGATTATTTTTTCTCTTCAGTTCCTTTTCTATAATCTTAATCTCCTTAACTTATATATTCTGTTATAATGATCTATTAATAATATAGATAATATCTAGCTTATTGATCTATATAATTAAGTTTGTTATTTCATCTTTAGAGATCTTCCTCAAAATTATAATTTTATAAGCTAATATACTTAAGTTCAAAGTAGGGTTTAATCTACTAGATAGAGTAAATTATATCAGTAATACTACTAACTATAAGTTTGAGTTATCTAATAATAAAAGGTTTAGATCGATTAGTTATTTCTTCTACTAGTAGTTATCGAGTTATCGATCTCTATATTCTATATCGGCCTGATAATATCGGTTAACTATTTGATCTTCTTAGAGTTAGATACAAATATTATATATATATATTGTAGTATAAGGGATATCCTTGAACTAGTATAATCTTCCCTTAGTATAATCGATAAGAATATAGTTTTCTACTAGCCAGTAGTAACCTAGGATCACTACTTATATACCTAAGTAGGTAATTAAAAAAGAGGTAAATAATTGGATATAGTTATCGATTATAAGATTAAATAAAGTATAATATATAATTTTGGGGTCTTTAATACTATTATAGCTCTTGATCTACAAAAGTGTTTTTAATGAATATAAAATAGGTTTAAAGAAAGAAGATAGATACTTAAAGAAAATAGTATCGATGAATATAAAGTTATTTGCTCTTAAATCAATAAAAGCTTTAATTAGAAAGAAGAATCTATTCTTAGCTAAAATATAGAATATTATTATATATTCTCTATTTATTAGTTTTGTCAAATCCAAATATCTTATATCTCTTAGTTTATCTAGAAAGAAGTCTTTTATTAAATAGTGTTTTTTGCTTAATCTATTTCCTTATAAATAGCCTAAGCTACTACCTCTATCTATATAATAAGATCTTGATTCTCAAAGGTATCTAAGAGAGCTTCTTCTTTGTTACTTTCTTCCCAATATTCTACTATATTGATAGTATAGAGGGTTTGAGATCTAGCTTGATCTATATTTGTATAGAAGAGGTTAGTACCTTTATTAACAGCTAGTAGCTATATATAGGTAGTATAGTTAAATATAAAGTAACAAGGGGTTTAGGATAGTAATAAGGTATTTATATAAATATATACTAGATTAATTATAATAGAAATAAACTTTGCTTGTTATATAAGTTCTTGTTTATTATTTGAATAAGTAGTATTTTACCTCTTTCGAGAAATATCTTTATTATAAAAGTAGTAGATTATATTGATAATCTTGATACCAGCTTCAGTTATATCGATATAGTAGTATAATCGAATATCCTTATTTAGAGAGTGATTATTCAGAAGAGCTATAAAGTATATATATTTATAGAATAAAGTAACTTTAGTAACCAAATCATTCTATAAGTCCTCTATATTAATCTTTTGTACTAGTGATATAAAGAGGTAAAATTCTTTGTAGAACTCTTTAAATAGTATTTCTTTTTATATATACAAAACTCTAAATTGATCTCTAATATATTTATACTTTATAGGATTAGTTAAGAAATCTACAATCTATATAATAATCTTTTCGGTACTAAGATATAGTAACTACTAGAGGTAAAGGCTTTCTATATAGTCTAAAATAATATCTTCTAATTAGTCTAGTATATACTAGTATTTGAGTTTTTGCAAACTCAAAGTTTCGGTATATATTTCTAGACGATTAGTAATAATAGTTTACTATAAGGATATTCTGAACTATTAGCTATTACTTAGCTTATTAGTTATATTGATAATCTTGAGCAAATAGCTCTATAATCTTGATCCTATAGATTCTATAGTTGAGAAATATTATAGTAACTAATTGGTTTGTTATAGATCGCTATAGATTGTTTATAGGTTATTTATAATTATATAATCGAACTATATTTATAAGGGTTATAGATATATCTATATTGCTTCTTATTCAATAGACTATTGTATTTAGGTACTCTAAAGCTATCTCTCGAAGTTAGCGATCTATTTTCTTATTTGCTTGAAGAGCTTTTGATTGTTTTAAGTTGGAGGCTCGGAGGTAAGGAAGTTGGTAGTTTTATTATAACCGAAGTATACTAGCGATTTGTCTAATACTTTTGATTTTTGGGAGATATTAGCAAAGAGAGATATTACTAATAAAACAAATTATTCTTTTCTTTAAGTCTCCGAATTATCAGATATAGAGTTATATACTCTTGATTTTCCTAATAAGAGATCGAGAGGTACTTTACCTTATTCGGTTGGATAAGAGGGAGATATTCGGTATATAGTAAGATAGTAGAGAGGATTTGTAAATAATTGTAAATAATAAAGGATATCCTATATTAAGCTTTATATTCGGAATTAGGTCTTCTCCTACTACTCTGGATCGATATTCCGGTAAGGAGATAAATAAGACTGATATTATTAGAAGCTATTAGGTATAGCTAATATAGTTAAATAAGTTCTTAATAATATAACAATATATCTCGAAAAAATCGAATATACTTTAGAATTAAGAACTAAAGAACTAAGAGAGCTTTAGAGCTCGAAAAGTCTATATATAAGAAGTAATTATATAATAATTATATACCTAGCTAACTCTATCTAGTTCTAGTTTATATCGGCTTAACTAAATACGAAATCGTATATATCGTTATATAAAGAATTATAAAAATTTTATAATATAATAATATTATTATTAAAATCTAAATATAAAATACTAATTAAAAATATATTAATTATTATTAATTTTTTCTCTTTCTTTTTATTTTCTATTTAATTAATTTCTATTATTTCTTTTATATAAATAATTAATATTTAGATTTCTAAATTCTTTTTTAATAATTTTAATATTATTTTCTTTTCTATATTAATTTTATTATAACTTTATTATATTTTATATATATATTTTTATTATATAAATAATTAGATTTTTACTTTCTTTTTTCTTTAAATATATAATTTGAAATTATATTTATAAAATTAAATAATAAAATTCTTTTTAATATATTATATTTAATAATATTTTATTATTATTATTATCTTTTTTAATTAAAATAGTTTTTTATAATTTTCTAGATTATTATTATAAAATAATAATAATAATTTATAATATATTTTCTAAATATATTATATATTAAAATAATATATATAAAATATCGGTATTATTATTAAATTAAATTTATTTAATTTATTTATAATTTAATTTTATTAAAATTATATTAATATAAATATTTAATAAACATTTTTATATATAAATAATATTTAATTTTATATATAAATTTTTTCCATTTTAACTAATTTTAATTTAAATATTATAAATTTTTATTTTCTAAATTATATAGAAATAATTAAATTTTCAAATATTAAAAATCGCGATAATTAATAATATTATTATAAGTTTATTATTTATAATAATTATATAGAAAACCTATTATAAATATAATAATAAATAAATAATAATTATTATTAAATATAAAATTCTATATATTAAGAAAATATTATTTATTTAATAAATATTTATATTTATATTATATTAGTTTTTTTAAGAAAATAATTTATTTAATATTTTTAATATATAATATTATATTTACAAATTAGATATTATATATTTTTTATTTATATATATATTTTCTATATAATAATATTAAATCTAATTATTATTATTATTATTATTATAATTATAATTTTTTATATAATTTTATTATATAAATACTTTTTAATATTATATATATTAAAATATATATTATTATTATATATTGATCTAGAGCAGGCAGTTCGAGTATTTCAGACTTGTTAACTAGCTATAATACAAGTAGTAAAACTGAGGAATAACCAAGTAGTATAGCTATAAAGGACGAGAATAAAGTAAATATATAAGAGTGGGAAGTATAGAGTGATATAATTAGTAGTTTTGTCTGGAGAGATTCTATTAATATAATTAATTAGATTGAGCTTCTTTATAGCTAATACTATATATACCAGCTAGTGGGTTAGAAAAAAATAAAAAATATAAATAAAATTATTATATATTTTTTATAGAATTATATATATTTGATATTATTTATTTATAAAAAAATTTATAAATTTCAAATTATTTTATATTAATTATTCTATTATATTTTTAATTTGAAATATATATTAATATTATAATTTAATTTATATCAAATATAATATATTAAATACTTTTTTAATTACAAAAATAAATATATATTAATTTTATATTTTATTATAAATTTCAGAAATATATTTAATAAATATAATTTAATTTAAAGATAGAAAAAATAATCTAGATTTTAAATATTAAAGATAAATTTTAATATTTCTATAAATTAGAATAATTTATATAAATTATTTATAAAGAATTTATATCACTATAATTTATATTTAAAATAAAATAGTTAGATAATATTATATAATATTAGAAAATAAGCTCTAGGTAGTATAGAAGTAGTAGTATTGGATATAAACTAAGTTGATTAACTAGAAAAGAGTTCTTAAGGAAATTCAATTATCGAGATCTTTTAATGGTTTTCCTAAATCCTTAAGTATTTAAATAATCTACTATCCTTACTTTACAAATATTATTATTGAGATATATTCTAACTTAGTATTTGAAGTAGCTACTAAATTCTACTTCTTATTTGACTATAAGACTGATCTTCTATAGAATATTATAACTTTCTTAAAGATACTTTTCTAATTATACTTATTACTAGCTTAATCTATATTAGTATAGATCTTTACTATTTTCTCTAGAAGATTATATTCTTTCGCAATACTTGATTATACTTTTCTAGATCTATAATAGATCTTTTATTTGATAATAGAATACAAATATTATATTAGGTTCTTTAGTTCTAAGCTATAGTACTTAGTAGGTTTAGTTATAAACTGAGAAAGTCTTCTAAATATAAATATAATATCTAGTTTAGTATAAACTATTAGGTAGATTATATTTCTGATTATCTATTGGTATTGGTTTATATCAATTATTTCATCGTTCTCTACTACTGGTCGGAGATAATTATAATCTGTAGCTAGTACTTTCTTTGACAAATACTATATATATATAATATCAAACTTTGTAAATATAATATCGAGATATTCTTCCTAATCCAATATCAATAATCGTTCCTTCTGGTTATAGATAACTTTAATATTTAGAATCTTGCTGATCTTCTCTAGATTCTTAGTATTGAAATATATAGAGAACTATAAAGAGAACTAATTGATTTGTTTTTGTAACTTTATAGTAACTATAATATTATCTATATATACTAGTAATATTATCTTTTAGTTAGGATATAAGTAGAAATAGGGATCTATAAGACTTTATACAAAACTAAAATAGATTAGTTCTTTCTTGAGAAATAGACTCTAATCTCTCTTAGCTTGTTTTAGTTTATAGAGATTTCGAAGAATATAGAGAATATAATCTTATTATATAATAATATTTTAAGATAGAACAAGATAGATTTCCTCTTTCAGATAAGATTTAGTAAATATATTCTTAATATCGAAATAGGAGTATTCCAAATCCTCTTTTATAATTATAGCTAAAAATAGTTTCAGTATATCTATATAAACTATTAAGGCGAATATCTTATTATAATCTTTTCTAAATACTTGATTGAATCTATAGACTACTAATCTTATCTTGAACTATTCTATTTAATTATTCTTTATCTTGATTATAAAGATCTATTTGGTGGAAACTAGATTTCTACTTTTTGGAAGTATATACTCTTCCTATATATTATTCTGAATAAGTAATTTAACTTTTTTATTAATTACTAGTTTCTATTTCTTTATATAGTTCTTATCTGATATTGTTTCTTTATAGTTTCTTAGGATCTTAATCTCTAAAACTTCTTCTACTAATAGAGCAATATTATCTAGATAATCCTTAATATTAGTAAACAATATAGTAAACTCCGAGATAATTCGACTTTTGATAATAAAATCCAATTTGTAGATATAAGGAATACTGATTATTATATATTCGATTACTTAATTGATATTTTCTTATTAGATTATAACTAATATAGTACAAATAATCTTTAATATATATTCTTTATTATCTTTATTCTCTTCTTTTTTCCTCTTTTTCGTAAAATATCTTGATACTTTACTATTTTCCTTTATAAAAAAGTTTATTTGTTTAGTTTATAGTATATCTGGTAATAGAGATTCTATAATTCCTATTTCGATATCCTCTGATTTGTTAGTAACTATAGATATAGGAGGATTCTTAATTATTAGAGATTCGATAATCTCTATTATATCTCGGCTTATAGAGAATTCGATTATCGAATTAGAGTTTATTTGGAAGATATTTCTATATTTATCTTTGTCAAATATAAAGATATTAGCAGCTTGTTGTTTATACAATATTGCTACTTTAGAGATCTTGATTTATAATATAATTAGAGAGAAGATAGAGGCTATTTTGATTTAGGAAACTACTTTATCTTCTATATAGGATCTTCTTCAAGGTTTCCGATCTGGTATAGTATTCTTAATATTCTATAATCCTGATATATAATCTCTTAGTCTTAATTCCTTATTACTATCTTTCCTAATCTTATCGATAATAATATAGCTTGATTATATAGTATACCTGAGTTCTGGATAATATACTTTTGTATATTTATTAGTTGTTTTCGAGTAATCTATAAAGATTCCCAGTCTAATAATATCGCGGAGTTTGTTATAGTACTATCTTTTTAGAATAGTTTTGGGATTAATATATAAATAGTATTTACTTCTCTATACTTTTAGATAATCAATCTCGGAAGTAGTTTTGGTAAATACTTCGATTGGACTTATTATATTACTATTTACTACTAGTCCTATATCGGTCTTATTCTTATAATATATATTATATTCAACTACTTCGTCTTAGAATTCTATTGATATATCAGTTTCTTTTAATATTGCTCTTATATCAGTTTCAATAATTCTGATATTCCTTTCTACTAGACTATTCTGGTATAATAAAGCAATTATAATAAGTTCTAATTTTATATCTAATCTCTATTCTCTAATAGCCTAAATAAGTTCTAGTATATTATCGGTTTATACTATAGTAATCTTGATATCAGAGCTAAGTTCAATTTCCTTTTTCTAGTTAAGAAGTTCTTATATAGTATTACTTTTCTATTTCAATAATAATATCTAGTTGATCTATATCTAGTTATCGATAATAAGGATAAAGTATATATTTCTCCAGATTATTCTATAGAATAATCTTATAATATCGAAGTAAATCAATTAGAGCTTCTTGGACTTATAAAAGCTCAATCCTTTTAAGATCTAGTTAGTTATTTTGATTAGTAAATATATCTTATAAATCTCTCTTTTACTTGGAACTTTGATTAGCTTTCCGAGAGTTATTACTTTATACAGATTATATATCTTTTCTGGTTCTAAGTAATTGAGTTGTTTATATCAAAGTATATAAGTTTCTATCTTGTTTAAAGTTAGTTTATCTTCAGTAGCTTTGGTATCTTCCAAGATCTCAGTTAAGCTGAAGCTATTATAACTAGTTAGAATAACTTGAGGTTTTTGTTCTATTATTGAGAATACTATTTCTTTGTAACTATCTATAATATATAAGATCATATATATCCTATCTTATATCTTTGCTTTAATTACTGTTTTTCTATTACCTTGAAAGTATATTCTGCTAAGATCGAACCTACTATTTAAACCAGTTTTATAGATTTTTCTTATAAAAAGGAGATTTATACCAAGATCAGGAACAAAGAGAATATCTATTAAAAGTATCTTTGATTTATTCTTGTATATTATATTAACTATCTCTTTATATAAATAATATATTTCTTCTCTACCAACTCTAATTACTTATTACTTGATTTGCTTAAGTTTCCTGAATAAGGAGAGTTGGTCAGATATATAGAATAATATACTTATATCTATATACCAGAAAGAGGATTTAGTCTTACTGATATATTCTCTAGAGATATAGTATTTCTCTACCTCCAGTTCACTTTCGTCTTCGATCTCGGTGATTATTTCTTCTTAGTCTAAGTTATTATCTATATAGTATATACGATTCTTCTTTAGCTTTGGGGTAGAGAGTAGCTTTTTGTTCGATATAATAACTTTAGACTCTGCTGGTTTGGAACAGCTAGCTCTCTGTTCAAGCTTGAGTTTGTATAGAAATTCCTATACTATAGACAAATCTTGGCAGTTATATACTATATAGCCTTTACACTGATATAGGTAGTATACAATTCTGGATTGACTATCGGAGTCCAATTCCATTCGGTCGGGGTCAGAATTATAGTAGTAAGGGATAATATATTTTCTACTTCTAGTAATATAGACTTGCTCGACTAAGTCTTGTAAATATAGCTCCTTCGCTTATAGGTACTTGATCTTTTCGTCGACAGATAGAGAGGTTTGGATATCGAGGGTATCGATGATAGATTGGTACTTATTTGGTAGAGATCGAGTAAAAATAAGTAGTAATATATTATCTCTGTAAACGTCCTTTGTATCTATATTTGCTGTATCTAATTTTCTTCTATACTCCTTCAACTTGTCCTAGGCTTCGATTATAGTTATTTCCGGCCGAGATTGGGAGCGGAAGGTAAAAGTCTGGATTATCGTTATATAAGAGTTCGCAGTAACCGTACTTACTCTTGTATATTTCGACTTGAGGTAGTCCCAAAGTGCTCTAGCTGTCTCGTATTCATCGGCTAGAGCTTTGTCGTCGTCTGATAGCGATCTGTATATATAGGATAGTATAGTAGCTTTATCTTTCAGGAACTTTGCCTTCTTATCGATATTTAGACAAATCGTAACTTGGGTTTCTCCTTCTTGGATCATTAGGTTCTCGATCCCCTCTGTAACCACTCTAACTATATCAGGCGGACTTACTATCTTAGCGAACTCGGTCAAGCTCGATTCGATTGTATAGTAGCAGTCTTTGTCTCTCAGATATATTCTTATCTATCGGAATTATTTCTCGTGATTTTCTTAACAGAGCTTTAGAACTTGTTTAAAAGAGTCCTTTTCTTCTCCTATCTTGTTGTTTTTGTAGACAAGTCTACAGTTGTTTGTGTAATTGTTGTTTGTACTATATATTCTTCAACTTCGTCAGTTAGCGACACTAGTATACCTTATACTCTTCAACTTCGTCAGTTGGCGACACTTAGCATACCTTGTACTCTATAACTTCGTTAGTTGGCGATACTTAGCATACCTTATGCTCTTCAACTCCGTCAGTTGGCGACACAGTATATCTTGTACTCTTCAACTCTTGTTAGTTGGCGACCGTGGTACACCAAAGGAAGCTCAATTATCGAGATCTTTTAACTGTGCGTTTCGGAGCTCGGCTCCGGCACGCTAGTAAATGGTTACGTGGACTGATGTACTCAGTTTACTTTCAACATATAATTTATTATTTAATATAAATATATTTGTGTTAAATTAAATTATTTCTCTATTTTAAATTTCAATAGAAATCTCTATTATTATATTTATATCGGAATAATTATATAATAAGTATATAGTTAGATATATAACTAAACTAGTAGATATTTATTTACCAAATATAAAAAAGAGTTAAGTTAATTAATTCAACTTTTCTCTCTTTATATAATTTATAAATAGTTAAATAATAATTATTTAAATTATATTACTTTTATCTAACTAGGTCCAACCAACAATATATAATCTTTCTTAGATATTATTATTATATATTTACTTTTAATATTATTTATTATAAAAAGATATTACTATTCTCAATTAAGAATATAATAATTCGTTGATAGAAATATTATTTGGAACTAGATCTGATCTTTCTCAATAAGATTGAGAATTATACTCGTTCTCTAATACAAGATTTTTATCATCCTCCCACTGCTCGACCAGGGCTCTAATATCCGCTAGATAAGGTTGTTTAGTAGTTGGTTGAGTATAATTGTATTGAATATTATCCGCGTAGGACGGATCTAGCTGTCTCAAAGCTCTTTGTCTTGCAAGCTCTATATTATGAAACGCATCCTCCGGTAAAAGTAGCGCTCTTTGTTTGACAGGTTTTATGGTATCTAATACATCATCGGAATGTAGTGCTCTCCATTTAACAGGTCTCGCGGCATTTGAAAGATCTTCTAAAGGTTGCATTCTCTGTTCGATAAGATCTGTAGCATCTGACATATCTTCCAAAGGCTATGCTCTCCGTTTGACAGGCCTCGTGGCATGCAATATATCCTCTAAAGGCGGCGCTCTCCGTTTCGTAGATGGATTTTGGTCGCAATCTGAACATCTGGGTGATGAAGTAATAGATCTCTTTTCGTAAGATCAACTGTCGGACGTGGTATAACTCTGCTCGGTAGGTGCAGGAACTCGTGCCAGCGGGTTGATGCCCATTTGTACGCGCGCAAGAGCGCAGGCTGCATTCGATTGGGAAAGGCTCCATCGAGCCCGTACGTCGTCCCGCGCTATAGGGGACGGTGGCCGCTTTGCCACGCGAAGACGACGTTCAAGTCGGTCTCAGGGCCCTTGTCGTTGTATTGGTTGAATGGCTTACGTACCTCTCTCACGTGTTTCTTTGTAATACCGATAGAGAGCTGACGAAAGAGCTGTAAATTGACTGGCTGTCCCCAGGTTTTGCCTGTCGCCCTTTTCAAAAAAGCAGTAAGGCGAGTAGATGACCAGGGCTTGTTACAAGCGCTGCTAGTACGAAATAGTAATGTACTTGGCTGAGTTGAGCCTGATGGGGCCTGCTCCCGCTGTAACATATCTAAAAAGGGTCGAATATAAACGAGATACTTATATATACTCTGCCCCAACTGAACAGGTAAAAAGCGCACAACAACAAACTCTCGATTGGTTATCCACTTTGCCTTGTGGTGACGGCTGACGTAAACGAGACATCCATTCCAAGCATAGATCCCACGCAGAGTAGCCGATCCGTTGATACATTCCAGGCTGAGCAACTCAGAGGCGCGAGGGAGCTGGCCACATGCTGTATACAGGCCACCTACAAGCATCTCTATTAAGGTATCGGCCTGTCGTTCATAATGTAACACCGCTTTCCAGTCCTAACCTTTCTCCGTGAACAACCCGCCGCGACAAGGTGTACAGGCCTTCCGGAAGAGCTCTAGATACGCTTTAGTAAGATTGTTTTGTGGGTGTTGAACAAAAGAAAAGCCATGGCGCGTGTTTACTAGATCGTCTTTAAGGGTAGTAAGATCTATATCGGGGTGTAGGTCAAGCATAAGGGTTTGACAGAGCTCCTCCGCCCTTGTAATGAAGTGACTAGCTAAGTTGCGGTACTTCATCATAGACAAGCTGAGGTATTCTCTACATCAGACGGTTTGACCATCATCGCTCCAGCGTAGAAGAACAGTAGGCGAATCAGAATATGCTATTATCCGACCAAAGTCTCGGAGGCTCTGCAACTCCTCAAGCGCTGAAGGAGAACCGGTCGTCATAAATCGTAGTCGTATTGTTTCGAAGCGTTGGTGCTGGCGAAACGGTGATCGCCGCATGAATCCAATATGTAGATAGGCTCGGTAGGGAAGGGCATACTCTAAAAAGAGCAGGCGCTGAATATAGATTAGTGCAGAGAGGTAGGGCGTAAACTTCCGGGCAGATAGGAAATTCTGAGCGTCTGCGGAAAAGCCGAGTATCCCGCTAAAGTACACGAGAAGGCTCGAACTAGGCTGTCCTTCGCAAAAGCTTGCTGTACTGAACGTTATACTCAACTGGAAGAGGAGTTCTCGAAGCTCATCCATGCTAGAGCTAAGCTCCTGGCCTAGCTTGCTATTGCTGTCTGTCGACTTGTCTGCTAGCTCGAGCTCCTGCTCCATATGACTATCTTCATCCCCCTCCTTCTCCTCCCTATCGATGCTCTCGCCGTTCTCGGCCGTATCGAGGTAATTCTCCTCCTCCTCCTCACCTCTTACAGTAATACTTTCGTCGCTACTCGCCTCGCTATCACTATCCGCCGCAAATGCGTTATGTCCATATGAAGACTCGCGATCCTGAGCTTGTAACTCAGGATTAAGCAAAGCTCTGTGATTCCATATATCATTGAGCTGACTATATTGTATGCTAGTAAATCTGATCCGAGTGTGGCGGCGGCGGACGTCTATAGGTAGACGGTATGCACGAAAGAGAAAGGCGACAAACCGCTTAAAGATCCGGTGGTACTTCCGCTTACTCTGGCGCAGAGCTACGAGAGTAAACGGTTTGGGATAGCAAGATTGGGGTTTGGTACTCCGTAGCCAACGGAGCAAGACACGGCTGGTGTGATGCACCGTCTCCTCGCAGCGATCAAGCATGTCATCAATAACGGGCATCAAAGCCGCAATCCTCTGCTCGTCGTGCCATGCGCTGACCAAGTCCACGTCTCCACTCCCCTCTCTGTCTTCGGCTTGCAAGCTTTGCCCAATGAGATAATCATCCCTCGATCGATGCGGGCTCGGTATCTGGGTCAAGCCGAGTAGGACATCTCGTCGAACCCCGCGGTAGGTCTCGAGTCAGCGCGTCCGTTCCATCCACGGACTAGTAGCAGCGAGCGTCGGCTCCACGGTCTCGATACACTCGTGCCGCAGGGGCCGTTCTTGGCTCTCCTGGTGCTTCTGCTCTCGCTCCTGCACGAACTGGACCTGTGCATCGGTTGCCCGTCTCGCCACCGGCCGCCTTGTCGTTCCATCTTTGCAGACTATCCAATACCGCCGGGTCATGCCTTGAGTCCATGTCTGAAGATAGACGTGGTTGTACATATCCTGGATCCGTGTACGCGTTGCTTGTTGGCCACCCTTAAGATGATTCTTCGATATATGCTTCGTGAGTTCGGAGTAATTAATCGTGCGATAAGTACATTCTAGACAAGAAAAGCCATTATACACGTGTAGCTGGGGATGAGCATCAGACTCATCATCTCGTGGAGGAACATCAGCAGGGTTGCGGAAGCCCTTGGGGTATATTAAGTTTAAGTGACGAGTTAAGCCTCTTCTATTCGACTCGATAATTTGATGTTTATCTCGTAAATGGGAGGTGACTTGAGAGTACTTTACTGAGAGGGCATAACCGCATTCGCTTTGGCAGCAGATTAGGAGCTGCAGCTCTTGAAGAAGATTAGGAAGAGTTATCATTTTTCTTTATATCAAGATTCGCGAAAAGCAATTAGAAAAGACTTAAGAACGAAATCAAAGACAGAACAAGAAAGAGTAAGAAAAGAGAAACCTATATTATACCATCACGCATTCTAACACGTAACTAACACGTACACAGGCCAGAGCCAGGATGCGGTATAGCATAGGATGATTCTGACAGAGACTCTGGATACTGTACACAGAAATTCTCCAGGATATATCATAACTAGTGCCAAGACAGATATTACCTGGAAGGATATATCATAGCCTGGGAAAGGGAATAATACATAGCCTCTCACAGGTTTATTTTAAAGTTTATTACCCCTTAGTTGAAGAGTATATAACAACTCTTTTATTGATAGCGTTCTGTGGAGTAGAAGGACAGAACTTAGTCTCGTATATTTCTCGCTTTACATTCACATTTCTGAGGTAGCAGCACTTTTCGATAGTTTGAGGACTCGGTAACAATATATTCCTGAAATGAAGTTATAACATATATAGATAATATGAAAGTTGTGGTGATTTGAAGAATATATAAATATTGAAAGAGATGTGGGTGTTTGAGAGTATTTTTGAAATATAAATTCTTTCGCAGTAATTGGAGTATCACCACACATTTGAAATATCTCTGGATAATTGGAAGTGTCCCGGATTTTTCATAGAATTTGCTGATATTCGGAATTTTCTCAATAGTTGAAGAGTCCTAATATTCGAAAGATTGGAAGATAAGCAGAAGTGTTTTAAACTCTTACAAAGTATAGTAATACCTGAGGATTTTCTCCGTAGTTGAAGTATTCCCTGGCATTTGAAGCATTTCTAAAGATTTGAAAGTGTTTTGGATTCTTGTAGAGTGTGCTAATGGTGGGAGACCTCTTTCATTATAATCAAATTCAGCCACGATTTTGGAGGATCTTATTTGGGAAAATAGTTGCAGACTCTATAGCTAGTACCATATATAGTATAATAGAAAAGACGTCATGTGGTTTATTTGGCTTGCATCGATCGACAGGGTGTTTATATCTCACTATGAATCTAAATGCTAGAAGATTTTAATGTCAATAAGAGTCTAATAGCCTCCGTTGCGATGGAAAGTATATATTAATATAGCTCTGTGATGTTGATGGCAACAGTGAAGCAGAATTTGTCGTGTTGTTAAAAACGAGATTTATGATGATTTCATTGGCAAGGGATCCAATGAATATGCTGTTGCAAGATTCCGATGATTTTATAGAATTGAAGCCGGCGGAATCCTATGGATGAGCTCATTGCAGTCTTTCCTGGTATTCGAAAAATCCTTTGCTGATGCGAATGAGATTTTTACCAGGAGATTTTTATATTTTGTGGTTGTTAATCGTTGGGCGAGTAAATTCTGGGTGGGGTGGAGATGGGGTAGAAGGGCTCACCTAGCTACCGGTCAAACTGGGCTACCGGTCACCCCTTTTTAACACTTTAACCCATTTTTAATCAACAACCACATTCCTGATTATTAAATAAATTATATAATTCGATCCATTACACTTGATATTATTATGGCCAAAGGAAAAGGCATTATTATGGCCAAAATGGGGGTGAATAAATCGAAAAAACG